>JBBPBX010048360.1:0-23620 GCA_038048925.1 Garcialebias charrua | reverse complement strand
CTTGGGACTACCCTGACTGACGAAGCCCTCTGGAGTGAGGGTGAACCGTTTCTACTAAAAAGAAACTGTCCAGATGAACTGATTGAGAATGAGCGGATAAGAACAGGAGTGTCAAACTAAGTGGACAGAACTGAGGACTACCTCCAAAATCTCCAACTTCAGTTCAAAGCAAGATGGCTGACATTTGGACACGGGTGTTCCAGCGGGACAATGATCCATAGACCACCATAATTCATTTCTAATTTTATAAAACAGGCAAAATCCAGTTCCTCAATGGGTTGAGACTGTTGGTGCCGAAAAGGGAGTCTACAAATTTGTTCTTGAAATTCATTCATTCATTCAACCTTTATTTAGGCAGGTTAATCCCATTGAGCCTCGAGAACTCATTTACAAGAGAGACCCGTCTACAAACAAAGAATGATGAGAACAACAACAGTAGATTTTCCTTGAACAATCAACAATAGACAATCACAAGAGAGAAATACAGATTTTTTTTTTACAAGTTAAAACAAAGATATCAAAGTAGCAAAACAGACAGATTATAAGGCAGATGTAGAAAATCAAACACAGGAACATGTCTGCATTGGTTCTTGCCAGGAGTCCAACAGATTCTTAAATAGTCGTCGTACTATATGTGTCTCAAACCCAACTCTAGGTGTATTTTGAGTTTTCCTCTGGCAGAAAATATCTGAGGCAAATCTTAAAAGACTCAACAATGATAAAAGGTACGAGTACTCCAGTAAATTAAATCATAAACTTGGAGAGTGGCTGCCAAGGCTGGAACAAAGCAGGACAGACAACAATGTGCATGACAGAGAATAGAATTTCTTCTAAAATTACTTACCCAAAACACAACTGCACAACTTGCTGATAACTTGGGTGCAAACACCAAGGATGCAGTGAAACCGTAACTTGATAACTGACCCATTTTGTCACCAGCAAGCCTCAGTGGTCCCAGTCCAGTGAGGTACCCTCAACATGAAGCTTCAGGATTGGCCTTCCCAAAGCCCCAACATCACCCCTTCAAAAAACATCTGAACTATGTTTAAAAGCTGGATCTGTGCTAAAAAAAAAACCACTTTAAATAAACCCTACCATTCCTGCCAAGAAGAAGAGCGTTGAAACGTTAGGCAGAACGTTGCCAGAAGCTTATTGACGAACTGAAACAAACGGGGTGTGGTTCTTTATATCCTGTTTGAATTGGAGTCAATCACAAAGGGATCAACTACTAAAGGTTAAGACTTTAAAAAAAAGTCTGTTTTTAACCAGAGACTGTCCTGACTTCCAAGGTGCGTACAAATACTCTTGTCAGAGGTTTTCCATTGAGTTGAGGTTAACAACCTAATTACTGCGTATGTGAAGCTTTGATCTGAATAGCAACACGCTAAAAACAATAATGAAGTACACTGTGTGTGTGAGACCGTGCAGTTATAGTTCATAGAAGCAGAAGCTGTGCTTGAGGCACCGAGAACAAAGAAATTGTTTAAATGAGATGCATGAGTCCAAAGATAATGAGATACGTCATCAGGCTGCCAGATCCACAGACGAAGCTGTGGGAACGTTAATGGCACACGCAGCCTCTAATGCTCACTCGTGGTTCAAAGGAGGTTGTTGTTTGTTTCGCACATGCAAACAAACATTACCAGGGAGTCGCCGGGAGGCGGACAGCAGTTTCAGCTGCTCGGCATGTCTTTACCTGCTGCACCTCATTATCTTCTGACTACTCCCTTCATGCTTCTCTCAGAGCTCAGCAGAAAACGCTTCACGGTTCCTGGCATCCGAAGAGAAAATCAGCTTTCGCTGTTGAAACTGTGAAGCAGGCGGCACACGAGCTGAAGCTCGCTGGCCAGCATGGTCCGGACTCAGCAACACGTTGGGCGTTTAGTTTGAATTGTGTGAACGATAAGTTAACGTGCAGGTTATTGAATTTCTGATGTTGGATTATTAATTTACATTTATGCAATCCACAAGAGAGAACTACTCTGGCTAATTAGGTATATATATTTTAAAAAAAGAGGTTCAGCTCATTCAGCAGATGAGTGCTGTAACCGTTTGTTTTAACTAGCCTTTTGCTACTTTTAATTTCTATTTTGCTACATTTACACACCTTTTGCTATCATTAGTGACTTTTTTTTGTTACTTTTAGTCTTTTTTTGTTGCTGATTTTGCTTGTTTACTACTTTTAGCTAGCCTTTTTTCTACTTCTAGTTTTTTTTTTGCTGCTTTTAACTTGTTTAGCTACCTTTATTTTCCCATTTACTACTTTTAGCTAGCCATTGGCTACCTTGTCCAGCCTTTGGCTACTTTTATTTACTATTTTGCAATTTTAGCTAATCTTTTACTACTTTTAATTTCAATTGTGCTGCATTTACTTAGCCTTTTGCTATCATTAGTGACTTTTTTTTGTTACTTTTAGTCTTTTTTTGTTGCTGATTTTGCTTGTTTACTACTTTTAGCTAGCCTTTTTTCTACTTCTAGTTTTTTTTTTTGCTGCTTTTAACTTGTTTAGCTACCTTTATTTTCCCATTACTAACTACTTTTAGCTAGCCATTTGCTACCTTGTCCAGCCTTTGGCTACTTTTATTTACCATTTTGCAGATTTTAGCTAATCTTTTGCTTCTTCTTCTTCTTTCGGCTGTTCCCTCGTCAGGGATTGCCACAGCGAGTCATTCTCTTCCACCTCACTCTGTCCTCTGTCCTCACTCCAACTACCTTCATGTCCTCTCTAACTGCATCCATATATCTCCTCTTTGGCCTTCCTCTGTGTCTTTTTCCTGGCAGCTGCATTTCTAACATCCTTCTACCAATATACCCACTGTCCCTCCTCTGGACATGTCCAAACCCTCCTTAACTTTATCTCCCTGTTGTTCAACCTTTAGCTAATCTTTTGCTACTTTTTGCTATTGCTTTGATACTTTTGGGTTCTAGATAACTTGCTACTTTCAGCTAATATTTTGTTGCCTTTAGATTTTTGCTTCTATGTTGTTGCTTTTAGCTTTTAACTAGCATTTGACCTTTTGGCTTGAAGTTAGCCTTTTCTAGCATCTAGTTTGCCTTCTGCTACATTTTAGGACCAACCCACAGACCTTTTTATAAAGGCTGAAGGAAAACTCAACAAAAATTAAACCCGTTGTGTCTACATTTATTTTTGGTGAGACAAATGTTGATTTAGGCATGTGAAGCTGAAGCATGTTTTTATTTCCACTGCTGCTTTAAACATCTGCTTCAGACTCAAATGGACAAAAACTTCATTTTAAATCATTCAGACCAGAGGGTCCCCGACGTTTCAGGGTCCGACCCAAAATACCAACGGCACAGACTCGTGACCAAAACGACTGCTGGTTTAGGTGAACAAACAGTGACGTAGATCAGGAGCTTCATGTTGGAAAACAAAGTGGTACACCGATCATAAAACAGGTCCACATGCTCAACACGTCAACATTTTCCCCGACTCCAAGACGCCTCAAAACCAGAGTTGTGTTATTAGAAGGTTCAAACAAAGGGGTTAAAAAAAGGCGTTCAATACAGAAACAACTGGACTTTATTTGTAACAGAAGACGTTTCGCCCTTCATCCAAATACAGTAAATTCCAGTTGTTTCTGTATTGAACACCTTTTTATTTTTATAAATAATAATGTCCTGGATGACTGAGAATCTT
This sequence comes from Garcialebias charrua, assembly GCA_038048925.1. Taxonomy (NCBI): domain Eukaryota; kingdom Metazoa; phylum Chordata; class Actinopteri; order Cyprinodontiformes; family Rivulidae; genus Garcialebias; species Garcialebias charrua. The sequence continues at coordinate 19,962 of JBBPBX010048360.1, read as the reverse complement.
CACCAGCATAAACAAGGGTTCTTTTCTGCTTCAAACGAGGCAACAAAAAACAAAACGAACTTTAAAGTCTCATCATTTTCAACTTTCTTTGAAGCACAAAACTGCAGAACATTCCAGCCAAAAAGACTTGAACAAACTAAACCCTGCCAGTCTGCAGGGCTTTAAACGCATCATGAAACCCCACTTGATTACAGGAACGCTGTGCAGACGCATGAAGAGTTTCCAGCCTCTGCAGACTCCACATTGGGACCAGACTTAAACAAACAGGCTCCACTTTGAATGGACTCTTCATTATGTCTGAGTAAAAACCTTCAGAGGAACAGTTTGTATACAATATGAAAACAAAACACGTTTTTGTGTTAATACTGGAGAGAATGCAAAAGCCTGCACGTTTATGTGCTCTCTGCTTTTAATGCAACAGTTTGTTAACCTTCCACTCCCTCCTTACCTCCGATCATCTCCCTCCTGCTCTCGTCCAGGTGAGAGGAAACCACGTCCCCCATGGTTAAAGCAGAGCTTCACACGTCCTCCAAGTGGGAAACGGTTCTGGTTGGATTTCCAGGACTATCCTGGGAAAAAGCCCGAGGGAATTCAGCTTCACTCGCCTGCTGAGAAAACCACCGTGTGTGTGGCTGCTTTCTCCAAAAGCAGAAAAAAAGAGAGGGAGGAGGAGAAGACGGCTCTCTTTCACAGCTACAGGACAGAAGCGGACACACCCTCTGGAAGTCATCACTGGTCCAACGTGTTCAGTCAGGGTGTGGTCAGAACCTGGAGCGTCTGTTGATCTTCTTGTTGCCTAGCAGCAAAAATATGTTTGAGGATTAAAAAAGGATTGAATCGCAGTTGTTCTGATATTATTTTGTTACTGTAATGAAACACATGAAGCTAATTTCATGTTGACACTTTAATTTGTAAAATGGGAAGTAGAGATGTAAGGAACTGGTAGTTCCTGAAACTCGTCTCTGCTGCCACCTTGTGGCGCCCATTAAAAATCACAGTTTTATATTCACAGCAACACTTTGTTTTACTGAAAACTTCTACACAACAAAATGGAGTTTCCTGCATTGTGAAAAAAAAAAACAATTATCTGTTAAAATTTTAAGACAAAAGAACTCCAAAATTATTGCCTAAAGGAATAATAATAGATATTACATAAAACAAAACTTACCCCGTTAGCAAAATATCCCACTAACCCATGGACTGATTTGAATGAAAACCTCAGAATGAATAAATGGGTGGGCAACTCATTACTGTCTGGAGTCGATAAAATATTAGCAGTAGTCAAATAACTGACATCAGCAGACAGCATTGGTAAAATTAACAACAGTAGTTGTGGTAATAACATTCACATTACCGGTAGTATTACAGTACTGTCTAGCGTCATACCACTGTTTACATTTACATAACTTTTTATATCCACACTACAGCTGATATATACAGTGTATTCTTTCTACTAGCTTTATGGCATATGTCACTTTACCTCTATACCAATATCAAAGACTTTATACATATGCTGTGTGTACATAAACTTCATATGCTGCTTTGTCACTTTACTTCAAATGTCAATGTCAGAACCTTCATTTTATTTTATAGATATACTTTTTATATTTTTATACTACAGTACTATGATAAAACTCAGGACAGCATAACACTTTTATTATTTCATTTTGTGCTAATGTTTATTAAATATTTTAATGTTTAAATGGTTATTGTTGCACCAGGGGTCTGAGAGTAATGTTATTTCAATCCTGTATATGTCCTGTACATATTGCAGTTTTGACAATAAAGTTGACTTTGACTTGATAAGTACAGTAGTAATAATAATATAACTAGTGGTACAAGAGGTACTATTAGTAGAAAAAGCATTAGCAATAGTAGAATTAGAGCCAACCTCGTTAAGGATACCTGTGAACATGTGTAAAGCCAGGAACCTGTACCCAAATAGATTCATGGCTACTTAAAAAAAAAAATTAAAGAAACATCTAACTTAACATTTTCTAATGATTTTTGTTGGACGAGGCCACAGTCAGTGATAGAAAAAACAAATGAGAATTAAATGTTTATCAGATACCAAAGAAGCAGTAGGAGGCATGAATATATCTAGACCACAATGCATTGCAAAATACTGACTACCACGTTAGGGTAAAAACTTTAGAAACTGTAATATTTGCAACAGCAAAATTAGCATTTGAGTTATAGCTCAAGTAAATATTAATTTTCCAGATCAGATTGAGCAGCATTTGCATTAGCATTAATATTAACATTAGCAGAATTATTAGAAGTATTAATACTAGCATTAGAAAGATTAGCAATAAGATTAGCAGTTGTGATTATATAGCAGTCGTACTGTAGTATCAAAATAATAAGCAACAGTATAATTAGCATTAGCAGCTTTAATATTTACAATAGCAAAATTAGTTGTATTAAAATTAGTGTTAGCAATAGCGGTACAGTATTAGCAGTAAAATTTGTGGTAGTAGAGGTAGTCAGAGTATTATTTTTAGCATTAGCAGTAATAATACTAGCATCAGTTGTATACTAGAAAACTCATAACTAGAGTTATTACAAGAAAATTAGTAATAGAACTAGTTGAATTAGCATTAGTTAGCAACATTAGCTTGTCAAATTAGCATGAGTAGAATTAGCATTAATATTGTGAATAAAGTTGAACAGTTTAAAAATCTAAAAGTTTCTCACCTCCTGTACGGTTTAAAATGTGATTTGTTAACATCCAAACGTCCCAGAACACCTGATCGCAGGAAAGTGGGATCAGAACCGGGTTTTTGGGACGCAGCAGGTCCCGCCCACTGTGACGTCAAGGGGGAGCAAAGATGGCGTCAAAAGAGGAGCAACAGCTCACAGCCAACAAGGCAATGATTAAAAAGTACAGTACATTGTGTTATCAAAAATGCAAATATTGCTCATCTTTAATAATTCATTCTTTTCTTCAGAAGAACTATTTATAATAAATCTAATTATTGTTTAGGCAAAATAGTATAGAGCCTAAAATGAAGTGGAATGCAAAAATACCCTCATTTAATAATTTTAAAGAAACTGACCTAAAATATATATATTGACTCTATTGATAAGCTTAATTTTAACAATAAAAAACTTATAAGAACAAAAACTCTTATTCAGAAATATAATTGTACCCCATAAGCAGACCTCTTTGTTGTTTTGTTGTTTAGTATTCTTTCTCTTTGTATTGTATTTATTGGTTTTTTGTTTCAGACCCTCTACTCTACTTGAATTTATTTTGTATACTATTTGTTGAGATAGTTGCATTTATATTTGGTTAAGAAATGTGAGGTCTAGTTTAATAGGATCGGTGATAGATTTTTTTTCTTCTGTTTATTGCTTTTGGTTTGGAAGATCTTTGTAATGTTATCTGGTTTAAATAAAGTTTATTACAAAAAAAGACAAGGCAATGATTTGATTAAAGATCTGTGTCACAAATTACATGTAATCTTTATCAATAAAATGTTAATGTTAAAATGTTAAGGGGCCAAAGGGGTCATGTGCAATGTGAGATGGGTGGTGGCCGAGGGCGGGGACCCTGGCGGTCTGATCCTCGGCTACAGAAGCTGGCCATTGGGACATGGAATGTCACCTCTCTGGTGGGGAAGGAGCCTGAGCTAGTGTGTGAGGTTGAGAGTTTCCGACTAGAAATAGTCGGACTCACCTCAACGCATGGCTCTGGCTCTGGAACCAGTTTCCTTGAGAGGGGTTGGACACTCTTCCACTCTGGAGTTGCCCCTGGTGAGAGGCGCCGAGCAGGAGTGGGCATACTGGTTGCCCCCCATCTTGGTGCCTGTACGTTGGGGTTCACCCCGGTGAACGAGAGGGTAGCCTCCCTTCGCCTACGTGTGGGGGGACGGGCTCTGACTGTTGTTTGTGCCTATGCACCAAACGGCAGCTCAGACTACCCACCCTTTTTGGAGTCCTTGGAGGGGGTATTGGAGAGTGCGCCTCCTGGGGACTCCCTTGTTCTACTGGGGGACTTCAACGCTCACGTGGGCAATGACAGTGAGACCTGGAGGGGTGTGGTTGGGAGGAACGGCCCCCCTGATCTGAACCAGAGTGGTGTTCTGTTATTGGACTTCTGTGCTCGTCATGGATTGTCCATAACGAACACCATGTTTAAGCATAAGGGTGTCCATATGTGCTCTTGGCACCAGGACACCCTAGGTCGCAGTTCGATGATCGACTTTGTTGTCGTCTCATCTGATCTGCGGCCGCATGTCTTGGACACTCGGGTGAAGAGAGGGGCGGAGCTGTCAACTGACCACTACCTGGTGGTGAGTTGGCTCCGATGGTGGGGGAGGATGCCGGTCAGACCTGGCAGACCCAAACGTATTGTGAGGGTCTGCTGGGAACGTCTGGCAGAGTCTCCCGTAAGACGGAGCTTTAACTCCCACCTCCGGGAGAGCTTTGAACACGTTCCGAGGGAGGCGGGGGACATGGAGTCCGAGTGGGCCGTGTTCCGCGCCTCTATTGTCGAGGCAGCTTATCGGAGCTGTGGCCGCAAGGTTGTTGGTGCCTGTCGTGGTGGCAACCCTCGAACCCGGTGGTGGACACCGGCAGTGAGGGATGCTGTCAGGCTGAAGAAGGAGTCCTATTGGGCCTTTTTGGCTTGTGGGACCCCGGAAGCAGCTGATAGGTACCGGCAGTCCAAGCGGCATGCGGCTCGGGTGGTTGCTGAGGCAAAAACTCGGGCGTGGGAGGAGTTCGGAGAGGCCATGGAGAATGACTTCCGTACGGCTTCGAGGCGATTCTGGTCCACCATCCGGCGTCTCAGGGGGGGAAAGAGGTACGCGACCAACACCATTTATGGTGGGGGTGGCGTGCTGCTGACCTCAACTCGGGATGTTGTGAGTCGGTGGGCGGAATACTTCGAAGACCTCCTCAATCCTACTGGCACGTCTTCCACTGAGGAAGCGGAGCCTGGGGACTTTGGGTCGGGTTCTCCGATCTCTGGTGCTGAGGTCGCCGAGGTGGTTAAAAAGCTCCGCGGTGGCAAGGCTCCGGGGGTGGATGAGATTCGCCCGGAGTTCCTTAGGGCTCTGGATGTTGTAGGGTTGTGTTGGCTTACGCGACTCTGCAATATCGCGTGGACATCGGGGGCAGTTCCCTTGGATTGGCAGACTGGGGTGGTGGTTCCCCTATTCAAAAAGGGGGACCGTAGGGTGTGTTCCAACTATAGGGGGATCACACTCTTAAGCCTCCCTGGTAAGGTCTATTCAGGGGTTCTGGAGAGGAGGGTCCGTCGGATAGTCGAACCTCGGATTCAGGAGGAGCAGTGTGGTTTTCGTCCTGGTCGTGGAACACTGGACCAGCTCTACACCCTCAACAGGGTCCTGGAGGGTGCGTGGGAGTTTGCCCAACCAGTTTACATGTGCTTTGTGGACTTGGAGAAGGCATTCGACCGCGTCCCTCGGGGGGTTCTGTGGGGGGTACTCCGGGAGTATGGGGTACCAGGCCCTTTGATAAGGGCTGTTAGGTCCCTGTACGACCGGTGTCAGAGCTTGGTCCGCATTGCCGGCAGTAAGTCAGGCTCGTTTCCGGTGAGAGTTGGACTCCGCCAAGGTTGCCCTTTGTCACCGATTCTGTTCATAACTTTTATGGACAGAATTTCTAGGCGCAGCCAAGGTGTTGAGAGGATCCGTTTTGGTGGCCTTAGAATCGCTTCTCTGTTTTTTGCAGATGATGTGGTCCTACTGGCTTCATCAGTTCGTGATTTACAACTTTCACTGGAGCGGTTTGCAGCCGAGTGTGATGCGGCCGGGATGAGGATCAGTTCCTCCAAATCCGAGGCCATGGTCTTGAGCCGGAAAAGGGTAGCATGCCCTCTCCGGGTCGGGGAGGAGGTCCTGCCCCAAGTGGAGGAGTTTAAGTATCTCGGGATCTTGTTCACGAATGAGGGAAAACTGGAGCGTGAGATCGATAGGCGGATAGGTGCAGCGTCCGCAGTGAAGCGGGCGCTGTACCGGTCTGTCGTGGTGAAGAGAGAGCTGAGTCGAAAGGCAAAGCTCTCAATTTACCGATCGATCTACGTTCCCACCCTCATCTATGGTCATGAGCTTTGGGTTGTGACCGAAAGAACAAGATCTCGGATACAAGCGGCTGAAATGAGTTTTCTCCGCAGGGTGGCTGGACTCTCCCTTAGAGATAGGGTGAGAAGCTCAGTCATCCGGGAGGGACTCGGAGTAGAGCCGCTGCTTCTCCACATCGAGAGGAGCCAGTTGAGGTGGCTCGGGCATCTGGTTAGGATGCCTCCTGGACGCCTCCCTGGTGAGGTGTTCCGGGCATGTCCCACCGGGAGGAGACCCAGAGGAAGACCCAGGACACGCTGGAGGGACTATGTTTCTCGGCTGGCCTGGGAACGCCTTGGGATTCCCCCGGAGGAGCTGCTCCAAGTGGCTGGGGAGAGGGAAGTCTGGGCCTCCCTACTTAGGCTGCTACCCCCGCGACCCGACCCCGGATAAGCGGAAGAAGATGGATGGATGGATGGATGTTAACTTCATTCAACAATCATGTAAAATTGCTATGATATATGAGGAAAATGTATATGGTGATCTAAATTAGATCTGAAGTCAGTCAATAACATACACAACACAAAAATTACATATACAGTAAAGGGTATTTCATAATATTGGAATAACATTTATCAGTATTTTTCTGTTCTGTAGTCAACATATTAAAATAATCACTGCAGAGATACTTTGAAGGAGGAAACTTCTCTACTGAGATTTACTAACCATCTTCTCAACAGGCCAGGTTTGTGTATGGAAGCCTAAAAATAGTGAAATATATAATATTTATTTACACTGCGTAAATATATAAATCAGAGAAAACAGTTGAATAGACTAGTCGATTCCAGGACACATCTTGTGAGTTTCAAAATTTAATGTCGACTAGTCGCAGTCAGCGATTGTCACCTGATCAGCGCCGGGCGCTCGTGTAGTGGGAGCAGGCCAAGTCTCTCCAAACAGAAACGCATCAAAAGTATTTCACTAAAGACAACTCTTCTGGTTCAACAGCCCGTGGTGGCTCCCACCACCGCCCGCTGTTTTGTTTTTTATTTAATCTACTAAATAAAATTAAAATGGGGGCGAACCACCACCGCAATGGTTTATTTTATTTAGTGGATAAAATAAAATAAAACAAACTTTTGCAGCTTAATAATAGTTTTGGTTTTCCTGTGACTTATTTGCAGTATGATAAATGGTAAGAGCATAAATATACGGTCCCAATGTTTGTTTTTTTGTAAATAATAAATGATGTTTTTAAGTGAATAGCGTCTTGAGTTGATATCACATGACTAGTCGACATTTATCATGTTGAAGTCAACTTAACATAGTTGTACTACCGGTAATAATTTATACTGAATTGAATCATGCTTCAGCACAGTGCTCTGTACAACATGCACAGATGATATCCACGAGCCAATAATTGACAGTGATTACATCGGCCTATAGGCCCATTTCAATTTTAATCGGTTGCTTAGCTTAGATTATGGTCGGATCAAATTCACGTTGAGGTAAATAAGATCAAATCTGATTTATGAGATGTCTTCCCTTTTTCTCTTTTGGTACACAGCTTTTGTGCCGTTTTTACATTTTAAGATGGATTATGTTATACAGTATTCATATTATTTTTGAACAATCAGCCCCTACTGTTGGCTGGTGCTCTCTACCTTTCTGGTTATGGACCCCAGCCCCCCCAGTGTGTCAAAGCATCACGTGATGTCTCTATGGCAAGCCCTTTTAACATTAAATCGGATTCACGGCACTTCAATTCCAGATATCTGAAATTGAATTATGACTAGTCATAATAGCTATTCAAGATATCTTGAATTACATTTTGACTAGTCAAAATTCGTATTTGAGATATCTCTAATTACATTCTGACTAGTCAAAATGACGTCAGATTTTCCATTGAGTTGAATGGAGGCTTCAATTTAAGATATCTTGAAATGAATTTTGACTAGTCGTAAATACAATTCTAGATATCTCTAAGTTAATTTTGACTAGTCATAATTTGCTTTCAAGATATCTCAAATTTAGTTTTGACTAGTCATAATTACAATTACAGATATCTTAAATTACATCATCATTTAAGATATCTTAAATGTATTTATGACTAGTCAAAATGTATTTATGACTAGTCAAAATGTAATTCAAGATATCTTAAATAGCTATTATGACTTAGCCTGGTTCAAACCAGACCCTGCTGTCCTTCACTTCGCTTCAGACAAGGGAAATGAAGTGAAGGGAAATGAGAATTGAGCGGAGCTGTGCAGGAAGGCGAGGGCCAGGCTAATTATGACTAGTCATAAATCAATTTCAGATATCTAGAACTGTACTTATGACTAGTCAAAATTCCTTTTAAGATATCTTTAAATGAATTCAAGATATCTTAAATATTTTATCATGTAGACGGCGTTTCTATTTAAGATATCTAGAATTCACATTATGACTAGTCAGAATGACGTACGAGATATCTTGAATTATAATTTTGACTAGTCACAATGACACAGTTTTACGCAGGCGGAAATAGGTCCGCTAAATCTTGTCAGGAGGACCCATGTCAGGTCTGTCCAACACAACGCCTGCTGTGTTTTTAACACGGTTTGTACCAAGCAGCTCGTGCTCGACATGAATTAAAAACACGGATGATTTATTGTTTGCAACAAGAAGACTTTTTACAACAAGAAGACTTTTTAAAACCGACGTCTTTTTCACTACAACAGGAAGTAGCAGACACACAGCTTTCAAGGTAAGAAAAAACGAAGCTAGCTTAGCGAGCTAACCGTTAGCTCCTGCTGCAACATACAGTGTAAAAAAGCCCAATTTAATGTGATAAATTATTTGGAATATTTGAGACAGATATGGTATAAAAATGTATATTGTATTTTTTATGAGGTTCCATTAGTGCCAAAAATATGTTTGTGTCCATGTAATGTTCAAATGCTTTCTTCTTAACAGAAATATAAATATCACTAAAAGAGAACAAAGCTGCACTTTGCAGGTTTTGTTACTTTCCATCACTCTGTGTGTGTGTAGCGTGCTGTGTATACTCTATAAATGATGTGTTAAGTGAATCAATATATACAGTCTATTACTTGTTTAAAGCTAAATATGTTATAACAAGTATTAATATATATATGTGTGCTCAAAACAGTTCTGATCTGTTTTAGATCTCACTGGGTGTTGAAAAAGAAAAAGCTGATTTCTTAGATTATTTCTGTAGGTTTGCAGCTGATAAAGGAATTGTAACAACTTCTTTTTTTTTTTTAAGCTGCCAAATGTTCCTCCTGCACTGGCCTGAACTCGAGATTTACAAAGATGACACAGACCAAGAACAAAGGTACCGGTAAATAAATAAAATAAGAGTGGAACACATTATTTTCTGTTATATCATAAATGGTGGTATCAAAAATGCAGGCTCAACCACTATCAGTTACCGGTACTGTAGTAGTATTTGCAAGTTACGTAAAAATCTTAACTCTCACAAATCTGTCCCACAGTGTCCTACCAAATTGCTCATTTACATTTATTTATTTCTAAGTTTATTTGACATATTTTTTATGTTGTAAGGGGATCCATCCTGAACCTGCAGCGAGGTGGTGGTACAAAAGCCCAGAACTGTGGGGAAAAGATGTCTGCACTTCACGCTTTACAGAGCGAACATAACCTGAGTTAATGTTTGTATGCCTGTTTCTTTTGTCAAAACTTATTGTGATTATGTCACTCGTGTGTTTGTAGGACCACGTCCAGATCCCGACATCCTGGCATCGGGAGAAAAACTACACCGGCTCGAGTCTCAAACATTTATCGCTCCTGTCCTAGATGGTCTGTCAACTTTGGAGCTGGTACCATCCAGATGTGGGCCTGTACAAAGATGACACAGACCAAGAACAAAGGTAAATAAATAAAATAAGAGTGGAACACATCCTTTTCTGTTATATCACTCATTCAACCTTTATTTCATCAGGTTAATCTCATTGAGCCTCGAGGACTCATTTACAAGAGCGACCTGCTACAAACTAAAGAATGATGACAACAGTAACAGTAGACATTTCCTTAAACAATCAACAATAGACAAACATAAAAGAGAAATACAGATTTTTTTTTACAAAATTAAAAACAAAATATTTAACAAAAACATTATAAAATGGATGTAGAAAATCAGTAGCAGTAATCAGTAACAGGAACACGTCTGCATTGGTTTTTGCCAGGATTCCAACAGATTTTAAAAGCCATTTAGAGAAGTGAAGGTCGAGAGCTTCAGATCTTTTTGTAAGATATTCCATGAAGCAGGAGCAGAGTAGGAGAAGGCCCTTTTTCCAAGTTCAGTCCTCACTGACGGAACACTGCAGGTAATCATGTCCTGAGAGCGCACGCTGTAGCTGCACTCACACAGAGACATGTAGGAGGAGATGTATGAGGGCAGCAGACCAAGAAGTGATTTAAAGATGAAAATGTACCAGTGGAAGAGTCTGTGTGAGGTTAATGATGTCCAGTTAACCAGTGAATACAGATCATAAATAAAGTTTTTTTTTTAACTCTCACAAATCAGTCCAACAGTGTCCTACCAAATTGTTCACCTGTCCCTTTATATTTATTTAAAAGTTTATTTGACATATTTTTATGTTGTAAGGGGATCCATCCTGAACCTGCCAGCAAGATGGTGGTGCGAAAGCCCAGAACTGTGGGGAAAAGATGTCTGCACTCCACGCTTTACAGAGCGTACACAGGTATAACCTCTGAGTTAATGTTTTTATGCCTGTTGCACCGTACGTTTCTTTTGTCAAAACTTATTGTGATTACCGGGTATGTCACTCGTGTGTTTGTAGGACCACGTCCAGATCCTGACATCCTGGCATCAGGAGGAAAACTACACCGGCTGGAGTCTCAAACACTTATCGCTCTTGTCGTAGATGGTCTGTCAACTTTGGAGCTGGTACCATCCAGATGTGGGCCTGTGCCACAGGGTGGACTGGTGTCTAACCAGTGCCCAACTGAGAAGTCCTGCGTAGCATCATTCTGCACCACATGGCTCCAGACTTCCCTGCTCTTCCTTCGACGTTGCATAGTCTTCCCAACATGTGTTTTGTGCCCACACTCACACATCTTCAGTCTCTGCAAGTGTCACATGAAATACAGGCCAGAACCAGGGAGCAGTCCAGATGTTCTGCAGGGGTACAGCTTCGACAACCAAGGCTTACTGCCAGCTGTTTCTGTGTTGCTTGCAGAGGAGGAGTATGCTGCCACAGCACTGGCAGCTCAGATGGTCAGGGGGTCCACTAAACAATAACTGTTGAACGGGTATGGCGTGATGAATTGATTGATGATTGGTTGATCAGATGAAGTCTAAACTGGACATGTTTTACTTCAACACCATCAATGTGTTTATATCAATGCAGTATCATAAAATGTACAAATCACCTTTTTGTTCCTTCGTATTTTTAATATTCAGTCTCAAGCTGTGTGAATCACTGTAAATAGTTTAATTTAATACTGTAAATAGTTGTTACTCATGAAAAATACAAAAACGTGCCAATTTCTTTAAAATGAAATTGCATAATTTGGGAAAAATATCTATAATCCACTATAAGTTTATAGATATCAGTTATAAATTGTTAACTTAAAAAGTTAGTTTTTTTTCTTGTTTTTACTAGATTTGTTGTAAATTATACTTGTTTTCCTTGCAATTCAACTCAATCAAATAATAAATAAATAAAAAGTATGCTGCTCAAGTGTGTTTTAATTGAAGAATGTTTAAAATAATTCAAAACTTTAAAATAAAGTACATAACACTAGAACAGTTTACATACATGTGACAAGCTTGGATGTTATTTTTTATTTTATAAACTTACTGCAACGGCACCTTAGGCTTTTCACCCAAGGACATAATTTATACACAGAAAAGGCACTTGGGTTTGTTTACAAGTAAACAAGAGACTGTGTTCCAAGATACAAGTTAAAAACTAATTCTAATGGAGGCAATACTGATTCTTAAATATTCAGCCAAGGCTGAGGCTTTCCAGTGGTCAGTCAACTAAAATATTTAATGATGGTTCAATGTAACAAGAGCAGAAATTCACCCACAAGCTGTGATGATGCACGAGACACGAGTGGAACAACCTACACAAGAGGACTGCTGCCTTCAACCTGGAACATAAATATGAAATTAAGTAAACAGAAATAAATATGTTTTCCTGATGCATGCTCAATAATCCAGGTAGAAAAATCTAAAAACGTTAAGTCAGGTCCTGTGGACTGCCCCAGCCAATCTGCTCATACAGAGACGAGCAGGCTGTAGTAAAGCATGGTAGGACAGATAAGGTTGTTTTCTTGCCCCTCAAGAACAACCAGGAACTGAACAAAAACTGTCGTGTTATTAAATTATACACGTGAGTTCGGCTGCTAGCTTAACGTGGCTTTATTCTTCAACACCATGAAACGAAACTTAACACGTTCCTGTCCCTGTCTGATGACGTCACACTCGTGCGTCCCTGTATTAAATATACAGTTACACCACATCTCCCCTTTCTAGAATCAATGGGTAGACTGCCATTGATCCTGCAGAACCTTAAGGGATTATTCTGCCCCTGTGGCTGGAAGGTCTGCTCCTATCTTTACCTCAAACCATGCTCACACACACAACAGACACACATCAACTACTCTTAGCTTAGAACACTAAATTTTCAACAGAATGTCAGAAAATAAAGTCTGTGCTGTCTGTACTAACTCTTAACTCTGAGGCATGCACATTTACATTTAAACAATGCAAAAAAAAACAATAATGAACACAGCATATTCATTTAAAGTAACAAACACTTTCTTTTTTTTACTTTGAGTCCTGCACAATCTGCAAAATTTACAAGTCTAATCTGGTTGGTTTTACCACTGCTCTCCCAGACCTGGTTCTGAAAGGAGTGGATGGTGTCTCTGGAACCTTCAGATGTGGTGATGCTGCAGGTGGTGCTGCAGCAGGTTGTTTTGGACTCCCCGGATCATGTTCAGCTGCACCGCAGGTGCTCTGCTCCGGCAAAGGCTGCATGGCCACAAGATGACGCCGGTTTCTCCTTATAATCCCGTGGGATCCCTCCACCAGATATGAGCGGGGTGTAGTGTGGCTTCCAATGACAGTACCAGCTGTCTTTTGGTCTGTAACCCACACATTCTGTCCAGCTGCCAGTCTGTTAAGATCCTGTGCCCGGTGTCGCTGATCATAACGTTGAGCATCTTTTCTCCTTCTCTCCTTTTCCTTCTGTTGAACAGCATCCCCATCAGGAAGAGCAGGATTTAGCAATGAGGGGAAAATAGGCACAGTGGTTCTGAGCCTCCTTCCCATAAGGAGTTGCGCTGGACTGTATCCATTTTGGAGTGGGGTAACCCTGTAGGCAAGCAGAGCGAGGTACGGATCATCTGATTTTTTCAACAGCCCCTTCACCGTCTGTACTGCACGCTCAGCTTCTGCATTCCCCTGAGGGTACTTTGGGCTGCTGGTCACATGACGGAACCCATAAGACTCTGCAAAGTCAGCAAAGGCTGCTCCAGAGAACTGTGGCCCATTATCAGTCACTAAAGTCTCACAGATCCCGTGACGTGCAAAAATTGACTTCAAGTGGAGGATCACATCATTTGACCTTGTGGGGTTTAGGAAAGCGATCTCCACATACCTTGACATGTAGTCCACCACTAGGAGGTAAGTCTTGCTCCCTAGCATGAACAGATCCGCTCCACACTTTTGCCATGGTCGCCCTGGAAATGGTGTTGTCATCAGGGGCTCCCTGTGGTTCTGTCTCTCCTGGCAGCATGCCCTGCAGTTAAGAACCAACTCGTTCAGCTGCTGGCTGAGGCCTGGCCACCACACGGACTGTCGTGCCCGCTCCCGGCACTTTACCACACCCTGATGTCCATCATGCAGTTTAGCAAGAACATCATTTCTCATTGTAGAGGGAATAATGAGTCTCTGTCCCTTTAGCAGTAGGCCATCTTGAACTGTAATGAAGGATCTTTCAGCCCAGTATGACTTTAGTGCTGGTTCTTTATTGATGCTTGTGGGCCAGCCTTCTTCGCACAGCTGCATCACGCGCGCACACACACTGTCTCTCTGCAGCTGCTCCTTCAGTTCTTCCAAATAGGCAGTACTCGCAGGTAGATTGCTCATTACCATATCTACGTAGATGTTTGTGTCCTCAAACAGCTCTTTTTCTGTGGGTGTTTCACCTCTTTCAACCGGTGCTCGTGACAGCGTATCTGCTGTCCACAGACATTTCCCTGCCACATGTGCTATTGAGTAGGAATAGCGCATGAGACGCATTCTGAAACGTTGGATTCGAGGAGGTAGGGAATCTAGTGGTTGCAACCCCAAGAGACTTAAAAGAGGCTTGTGATCCGTCTCCAGTTGGAAATGTTTCCCAATCAGGAAGTTTTGGAACCTCTCGCAAGCCCAGGTCAGACCCAGTGCCTCCTTCTCCACTTGTGCATATCTTTGCTCAGTTGGTGTGAGAGACCGCGATATATAAGCTATCGGCTTCCACTCCTCACCCCATCTTTGAAGCAGCACTCCTCCTAGCCCGTATGATGATGCATCTGCTGAGACTTTGCAGTCCCTATTAGGATCATACATAGCTAGAACTGGTGGTGATGACAGTGCCTCCTTCAGATCTCGAAAAGCTTTTGCCTGCTCGATGCCCCACATCCAGCAGTTCTTTTTCGACAGGAGATCACGTAAGGGTTTGTCTCTCTCCGCCAGCTGTGGAATAAACTTGCCCATCTGGTTTACCATCCCCAGAAAGGATCGTACTTCACTCACTGTTGTCGGCTCTTTCATCTTCCTCACAGCTTCAGTCTTGCCTGGATCTGGGCTGATGCCGTTGGCAGAGACCACATGACCTAGGAAACTTACAACAGTCTTAGACAGATCACATTTTTCCATGTTTAACGTGATACCTGCCTTCTGGATTTTCTGCAGAACTGCATGCAGGCGAGTGTCGTGCTCCTCTTGAGTACATCCCCACACCAGCACATCATCGATATGGCACACCACTCCTTCGAGCCCTTCTGTGACTTCTGTCACCATCCTGTTCTGAAAGTGCTCAGGAGCTGATGCTATGCCAAAAGGTAAACGTTTGAAGAAAAAACGTCCAAAAGGTGTGATGAATGTTGTTAGTTTTGCTGAATCTTCTGTGAGGGGAATTTGCCAAAACCCCATATTAGCATCCAGCTTACTGAAAATTTTTGCTCCCGCCAGCTTTCCAAGTGTTTCCTCCACTGATGGCAGGATGAATTTCTCTCGACGTACTGACTCGTTCAGTTTGGTTAGATCCACACATATTCGCACGGCCCCTGTCTTTTTAGGCACCACCACGATGCCAGCGCACCAGTCCGTTGGCTCCTCGACTCTACATATCACACCGAGGCTCTCCATGCGGGACAGTTCCTGTCTGACCTTGTCTGTTAATGGCAATGGGATCCTCCTTGGTGTTTTTAGTGAGAACGGTTCTGCCCCTGGTTTTAGCTTTATGGCATAT
This sequence comes from Garcialebias charrua, assembly GCA_038048925.1. Lineage (NCBI taxonomy): Eukaryota > Metazoa > Chordata > Actinopteri > Cyprinodontiformes > Rivulidae > Garcialebias > Garcialebias charrua. The sequence continues at coordinate 4,415 of JBBPBX010048360.1, read as the reverse complement.
GGCTGGTGTACCTCTCCAAGTCCACTGCATAGTTTTGGGTAGGTTTGTTTTAGTGACTCTATGTCAACACTGTCTAGGCGTGCAACTAGCCCCAGCCTACAGCTCACGGATCTTCCCAACAATGCAGTGTGCAGGTGGCGAACAATGTACACCTCCTCCATCTCTTCTTTCCCACCTCTCTGTAGCAGCAGCCTGGCAACGCCCACAACATCAAGTGGACTCCTACCTGGCCCCAAAAGTGGTTTAGCAGCTTTTTGGAGCATGGGTGGACTGTCTTTAAATATGTTCTGAAACACGACGTGCGGCAGAACAGTGACATCGGCACCTGTGTCGATTTTAAATGTCACACTTTCGTCGAGAATGTTAATTTTCACCAACCAAGGATCACCATCTGTTGTGATGCTGCCAAGGAAAATGGCGTCTTCATCCTCTTCTTCCACCTCATGTACTGACTTGGGTGTCCTGCACACACGGCTATAATGCCCTTTTCTGCCACACATGTGACATTTGCTTTCATTTGCAGGACAGTCACGTTTAGGATGTGATGGAGATTTGCCACATTTCAAACACTGTGACTGTGAAGCTTTTCCCTTGTTGTTTTGCTCTTTGACATGCTGAGGAGGTTTATTTTTAGCAAACTTGCCATTTTTATACTCTCTGACTCTGTCCACAAACTTATCATCACTAGCTTGTGCTTTGGAGTGTCCTTGCAGCGAAGCTTGCTGTTTTTTCACTTCCTCGCTTTGACGTGCCATCCTCACTGCTTTATCTAACGTAAGTTCTGCGTCCAGCTGCATGCGTTCAGAGAGCCCTTTGTCCAATAGTCCAACAACAAGTCTGTCTCTGATTAGCTCATCGTGTAACACCCCATAGTTACAGTGTTCAGCTAACGCAAATAGCACAGTCACAAACGAATCCACCGACTCCCCCTCTTTTTGTCTCCGCATGTTGAACTTAGCACGCTCATATATTACGTTTTTCTTTACAATGAAGAATCTTTGCAAGCTGTCACGTACCCCCTTGTAGGTGTTTCTATCTGCAGCCGTCAGTGTTAGCCCACGCAAGATGTCGTCCGCCTCGTCACCCATGCAGTAGATCAGCGTGTTTATCTGATTCTCTTCTGAGCTTGCATTTAGGTTACTTGCCAGGCGAAATCTTTCAAATCTTCTGATCCATTTGTCCCACTCTTGCGGTTTTGCAAAGTCGAAGGACTCCGGCGGCTGGATGTTGAACGTAGCACATGGTCCTGGGCCCGCTGCACCTCTTTGCAGCGCCGCTGCTGTCGGCTGCCCCGTCCCGCTGCTCGTGTTTTCTCCGTCGCTCATTTCGTCCTCTTTTTTGTCTTGCAGGCGTACAAACTGACAGGCTTCACTCCACGTAGCTACAGGACTTCTGACACCATGTCGTGTTATTAAATTATACACGTGAGTTCGGCTGCTAGCTTAACGTGGCTTTATTCTTCAACACCATGAAACGAAACTTAACACGTTCATGTCCCTGACTGATGACGTCACACTCGTGCGTCCCTGTATTAAATATACAGTTACACCACAAAAACAACATGAAACGGAGCCATTTTCCTCACTGTCTAATGCTAACACTTGTGACATTTTCTGACAATTTAGTCCAGAACAGCTAGCGCCACTGACTGCAGCCACTCAAAATTGTGCAGGCATCTGTTTGAACAGCTAAGTGGCAGCCGCGGGTCCTACGTGTAATTTCTTAATAAAGATATCTAAAAACGTCATTATGACTAGTCATAATTACGTTTGAGATATCTTGAATTGTCATTACGGATGTCTGACACTTTAAATGACGAATTGGGTGACGTCATTTAAGATATCTTTAATTACATTTTGACTAGTCAAAATTCATTTTAAGATATCTTGAATTGCTATTCTGACTAGTCAGAATGTAAATACAGATATCTTAAATTAACATTCTGACTAGTCAAAATGTAATTGTGACTAGTCAAAACTCCTTTTTAGATATCTAGAATGTAATTACGGATAGTCAGACTTCACGATTTAATGTTAAAAGGGCTTGCCATAATGAAGCTTCCCAAGCCCATTGCTGGGTTTCAGATGACGTAGCAGTGACGTCACAGAATGCAGATGCGGGGCAGGAAGTAAACGCAGCCGTTTCCTTCTGTTGCTGATTCAGCATCAACATGCCTAAATTCTGTGCCGTTTACGGTTGTTGCAACCGCTCTAATCGAGAGATAGATAAAAGTTATTTTCGTGTTCCGAAAGTAGTATGCTACAAGGGGATTAATTTAAAAAAACTTACAGAAAAAAGACGACAAACGTGGATTACAACCTACGGCTAAAAACAGGAGGTGCAGAAACTGACGAGAGTCTGCAGCGACCACTTTGTTACAGGTAAGGGTCGTATCGTTTAAATCATATTTTCAGATATTTTATTGGACAGTAACTAGAAAGACAGGTAAGATATGTTATGCCCTAGCTTGTGTAGTGGTTCAACACTTGGTTGTTCCCAGAAAAAATCCGATTAGAATGCTAATGTTGTTAGCGGTTAGCTTAGTGCTAGGAAAGGCATTTACGTGTTTTACTTTAAAGTGGTGTCTTATATTTAGGTTGTCCGAGTGCAGCAGGTGATGTACATTCCCAAGACTGGGCCCCCACTGTTAACCTGGGGTACCAAAGAAGTAACGAGTGGCCACAAACAGAAGCATCCCTCCGGCGCAGGGAAAGAGCTAAGGCCTGGAAGCTTCTCTGCACTGAGGAGGCCAACAGTCTGGAAGATGAGCTCTGTGAAGAAAGCTTACCAGCCCCTGAAAACGAACGATTCAAAGGTAAAATAATAATAAATAAAAATACTATTTATTTATTTATAGAATTTCTGAACGTAATTTTTAATAATTAAATATTTGCAGATGCAGAATGCCAGACGGATCTAAGCATGGTTGACCTCACAAAGCTGGAGGATGCAGTGAAAGGCTACACAACTGAGATCTGCGACCTTAAGGAAAAAGTCTCAGTGACTAAATTTACTCCTGAAACCTTCCAGAACAACGATAAAACAAAGTTTTATACGGGACTGCCCAACTTTTTAGTTTTGATGCAAATTTTTCAGCTCTGTGAACCTTATACATCAGCATGTCATCACTGTCAGCACTCTCCAAATTTGAGCAATTTATTATGATACTTATGCATCTCAGATTACATCTGCAGCTTCAAGACCTTGCCTATAGATTTAATGTGTCAAAAGCCACTGTGTCTCGAATTTGTTTTAGAACGATTCATGTTCTCCATGAAAGATTACAATTCTTAATAGAGTGGCCTGAGCGACAAGTAATTCAATCAACTATATTTATATAAATATTTTAAGTTTAAATGATTATACATGTATTTATCATTTAAAGTAAATCAAAAGTAAATTAAATCACTAATACTGTTACAGACCATATTTGTACATGTTAATTGTTCATGAAGACAAAAAAAAAATTTACCCAATAAGGTTGAATATTTTTAATTTATTCAATGAACTCCATAACCAATCTTTGTGAATATTGGTCAGTTAAAATGACATGAGTTTTGCTATTGAAATAAAAACATTTTTCTGAAGTAGACTCATTTTGCAACATTTGTGACATATGACATTTGTATGTGCTGTTATTTAACATATTAGAACACCTTTGAAATTCACAAGCTAATCTCATATTGATTTAAATATATCATTTGATTTAACATACTTAACTTTTCAATTAAGATTATTGTAAATAAAAAACAGCTGTCATGACATGTAACAACATCACATGACCCTTCTGCAGAGTGCTTGCTACAGGTGTAGCTGAAACATGTTATGGTAGTGACAAATGTTTTTGGGGAAAAAAAGAGCAACTGTTTAAATTTGTATAAACTTTTCAAACTCCTTTCATCAACTACTCCAAATAACATTCTTGATTCTTAGATTGGTTAGTCACGTGTGGATTTCTGTCCCAGGATTTCAGGTAGGATGCAATGTGTAAAATAGTGCTGAATTTTGGGAACTGCTGTTTCCCACAGCTGGTCATCTGGCAGAATTCTTTCCACATAAATATCATTTTCACTCCATACTACAAAATCACAATATTGTACATCCACAATGTGAATCTGATCCTGGAGCTGATGGTAATAAGGATGGTTCCTATCCAGTTGTACAGAATCTCCAACCTTGACGAGACGACGAGACAAAAACCAGGCTGTCCAGCACACATCCTCAGACCGACTTCATGCTGTTTGCTCTGTGGGCACTGAAGGACAAGACAATGAAACTTAGACATAAAAAATAAATACGGTAGTCTCCAAAACATTTCAATATGATACTTTTTTAAAGATTGTGTTTCACTCATTTCACTATCCAACACCAATGTTAGAAAATGAGACTATATTTATGTCTCTGTCAACCAGGTG
>JBBPBX010048359.1:14244-25780 GCA_038048925.1 Garcialebias charrua | reverse complement strand
TTTATTTGATTTTATCACTCGTTTTATTTTGATCTTTGCTTTGTTACACTTTGTAGCACTTTGAGATTTTTATTAATGAAAAGTGCATTATAAATTGAATTCATTATTATTATTATCATTATCATTATTATTATTGAGGATAAAGACTTGAGACTTACTTGAAACTTGCAAAACATTGACTTGGTCCCACCTCTACCTCACCTACAGTACACTTCTGTTTTAATTGGAAAAATAACCCACAGAACACTGTTTAATTATAGGTACTAGTGATAGTTACACTCAAAAACAATATGATCTGATACAGTTGTAATATTAAATGTTCAAGATCTATTTTAAAGTACAAGTGTAAGGTGAAGTCAGAGTTAGATTGCCTGTGAGTTCCACTAACCTTTTTTCACACTGGTTATGTTATTTATTTTTCACAACTTGAGAAAATTGATGTATGTCATACCAGCATGTAATGAGGGTCAGCTGGCAAGTGTCAACACAACAGATCTGGCTCCTGTGTCACAAGCCACAATGTTGCTAAAGTCACCCTGTAAACATTCCATACCCCCAAACAAATGCTGTCTGACCAGCAAGAAAACATTAAGTAAACTGGCTTACAAAATAAGTGAAGTTTATTTGATTGGTTATATTTTTGGCAACAAACCAATTCTACTTTTTTCTCATTTACTGTAATGGCTAACTGAACTGACCTTTGATACATATTTCAACAACCTGATTGAATGCCAAATGCTGCAGCACATAGCTTGACTGAATCAACTAAAATCTTTTCTCTAACATTTGTGATTTATTATTTTTTTCACAAGTTGCTAAAATTAAAACCATAATAATGATATAAGTTTCTTAAGCATTTCTTTGTAGAGGGGAGCTGTGTATGAATAAGTTTATTTTGGGAAACATTTGCACAGTTATCTACACTGCTTAGCAACCTATACCTACCTGTGTAATCATGTTCAAGTAGCGTGGTAAAACACTGTGTTGGAAAATAAGCCAGCGTCACACCTGCAATGGTGGACGTGTTTCTGTCTCCATTTCTGCTGACCTTCCTGCTGCTTTGGCATTACTACTGCCTAAAGTTTTGTGAAAAATATGGCAGAGTTGACCAATCATAACATCAACCCAGTACCTCGCAAGATCTGAAATCAAAAGCTAGTATGACAGTACCCTGATGCATCAATATTATGATAGTATTTGATCCATGATGATATGGCAAAAATGACCCAATCCCCTTCTCTGATAATTGAAGTTTTTGACTAAATGGTAGGGATGTAACGGTACACGTGGGTGTACCGAACCGTTACGGTTCGGCACGTTCGGTTTGGTCCACCTGCGTACTGTTTCGGTTATTTTTTTCACTCATTGAACGTTAATATATGCGCTACGGAACAACATTTCCTGGGCGCGCTTCAGCACGGAGATATTATCGCGCAGCACGCGCAGCATTATTTTGCCATTAGCTTCTCGCTGCGGTCTCCTGTTTGCGAACGTTATGGCTTTCTTGTTAAACGACGAGCGCACATTCAAAGCTGTGTGTGTGGATGTTGTTTCATGAAGACTGGCTATGCAGCAGCAACACGTCTAACGTGAACGCGCTTGAAACGACATAATCCGAATGTGAACAAAGAAACAGCAGCTGTTACAAAAAGCGCTAACAACAGCTGCATTTAAACAACTTCATCAGGTAAATCAGAGCGGTCCAGATCAATAACACAAACTGTATGAGATTTTAAATCTCTGAATCTTAAGGCCCCGGTATAGCTCTGCGTTCGGCCGAACGCCGCTCTGTGCACGCGTTCTGTGCGCGCGCGTTCACCCCCATAGCTCTGCGTTCGTTCTCGCGTTTTCGCTCCAAATTCTTGACGTCATTTGAGAAGCCACAGCGCAGAGCGTTCGCTGATTGGTCATTTGCTGACACGCCTACTGAATTGATTGACAGGTCGAGGGGAGGAAAAAAAAGGTGAGCCGGCAGCTTCAGCGCAGCGGTGTTCTGTGTTTATATCTTATTAAAAAGTTCTAAAAAAACAAAAAACAGGGAACGCTGGTCCTGCAGCCCACAGCCCACCAAGAAATCCACAGAACCTCACGCAGCCACGTAGGACCCGAGTTTAATTTGCTTGTGACAAATTCATTCATTTCCTCATCATTTCAGTCATGGAGTCAACGGAGGAGAAAGTGATCACTTGACTTTTGGCAAAAAAAAAAACTAAAGAAAAGGCCAGATCAGGGATGAAGAAGAGGAATTTAATACATTTGTGTCACATACAAAACAGTCCGGCGCCGGGCAGTTTATTGTGAGACAACGCGTCTCGCATTCGTAAAAGTTGAGCTTTGCGCGTTTGTGCCCTGCAGGGCTACGCTTGTGCCTCGCGCTTGAACGGCGTTGAGCGGTGTTTGGCCGAACGCAGAGCTATACCGGGGCCTTAAGTCTGAATGTTATTATATGCGCAGGCTTTAAAGTTATTGATCCTTGCTACAAACATCCATCACTCAAAAAGTTCAGCTCTTTATGAAAAAACTAAAACTGATATTGTCAACAAGCCCTGGAGCTGATTAAAGCCCTGATGATGATGAGTGAGAGATTCAACCGTTCAAGAAGAGGTATTGTTCTTTTATTATTATTATTATCTAAATAATCTTTTATTTAAAATCATAATCTTATTAACTTGTTTTTTTACCTCTTTGTGTTTTATTTCCAGTCTGGGACAGAGGTAGCTGCTCTCTTCTTCCACTTCAGGGACAGACATCCACCAGAGATCACCTGCAGCTAAGAAGTGTGTGATGACTGAACTGAACTCTGAACTTTTCCAGGACCTGTCCCACCTGGGAGCAGGTCCAAGAAGAGGTTGTGAGTACAGTAATGAGGACAAATACAGCCACACTGCTGCTACTGGACAAAAACTTGATTAGTTAGATTGTAAACAGTCTGTTGCTGCTTATTGTTCTGGTTCTGACTGTTATTGTATTTATTAAGATTTTTATTATTGTTAATATAGTTTATTTATTGTAGAGTGCTGTTTATTTAAAATATCATCCAAATGGGTCACTTTTATTTATTACTACAATACAATACAAACATATTTTTGGCATATTTTCAAAATAAACATTTTGTAAGTCTTTATTTTGTCCCTTTTTTTGTACCGAAAATAAACCGAACCGAGTCCTCCTTGTAGTTGAACCGAACCGAAATGTGATTTTAGCATACTGTTACACCCCTACTAAATGGTGACACAAACCACAGTGAATGGGCATATTGTTGCTCACTGGAGCTAAATATAGTCAACATGCATCCATTGTGGGTTTTTTTTGTTTGTTATATTTTCACTTTGGTTACATCCTATGTTGCAAAACAAAAAACATGGCCAAAGTCTAGATGGCACAGTGCTGCAGCTGAGCTACAGCTGAGATAAATGTTGGGTAGCCAGCATGAAGCTCTAATCTTCTAAATTGGAAGCTAAAATGAAAACCCATAATGCTCCAAAAACACATGTAACTGATGATAGGGTATGTATGTGTTTGGTGGTAATGAACAGCAATCTCATGCTCTGAATTTAAGTATACAGTATCTTGTCAACAATTTCTCCTAACCGTGTTTCAACAGCAGAAAACATTGATTTTATTGGCATCCCATTTGACAGCTGTCTAGTGTGACAAATGACTAGTTCTACACATTACACACAAGAGAGGTGAGGAAAATATTGAGCAAAACAAGACAGAAGTTACCACTAACGTTTCACTTTCTCCCCGAGTTGAAAAGCAAACAAGAAATACTCTCTGGTAACTCAAAGCTTGGTCTCAGCTGTAATTACTTCAGAGACAGAAGCATAATAAAGCAACAAACTTAATTTTGAAAAACAAAAATCTTTTTTGCATTGTCTCCCATGTGGCTGAGCTCCCCTTTGTCTTTGTACTTTGCCCATGTAAGGAAGAACTCAAGGTGAGAACCACAAGAGTTGTCAGTTTTCTCCTTCTTTGACATTTATTGTTTTTTGTTTGTTAGTTTTTGTTGTTGTTGTTGTTGTTGTTGTTGTTGTTGTTGTTGTTGTTGCCTTCACAGCAGGGAAGTGGGAAAACAAAAACTTGTGTACAATAATGTGCCCTTTTATCTCACAATAGCCACAAAAAAAAAGACAATTCAATTTTCATTTAATTACTTAAGCAGGTTTATTTGGCAATTTTTTTTCTTTCTCAAATAATTGTTTTTTTGGTTTGTTTTGTTTCATCTCTGATTGTTCCCTTACCCTGGTTATGAACTTAGAACTCAGACTGATGAAAAGTGAAGGGATTTACAAGTAATTATTTATTTTATTTAATTATCTATTTTTTATTTCTTTGGGGGGTGGGGGTCTAGTTTAGGGGCTGAAACATGTCCCTCCACCTGTTCTAAGGTGGTGCTCTGACCGTTAATACCACTCGTGTGCAGTTTCAGATATGATTGCAACTATTTGTTGAGTGGGCTACTCTTGGTCTTGTTGTTAGTAGACACAAGCCTGCTTGTGGTGGCGTGAAACTCCATTCAACCAACCTCAAGTCCAGTCAAAGGACCCAGTGAACAAAAGTGGTCAAAATGGAGTAGCAGTGCATTGAGAAGGAGGTACTGTATACTGCATTTTCTGCCTGATAACTCGCACCTTTCTATAGGTTCGCTTTGTCCAATTATTGGCAATAAATTGGAAAAATCCATAAACGTGTCGCACCTTTATTTAAGTTGCATCTATTATGCAACGCATCAGCGCGTCATTTGCCCTGCTGAAAATGGCGGCCACAGGAGCGAGCAAGCACAGCTGGACTTTACAAGATTAACACAGTAAAAACAATTATTTATTTGCTGAAAATTATAGCAAAGATGTGTCTTAGCTGAACTTTTCCTTAATAAATGAACGTAATTGTCAAATCAGCTGGATTTAAAAAGTAGTTTCGCTACGTGCACACGCAGGGGTGGGACGGCTTTATTTCTTTAAAATTTAGCTAAATAAACGCTTAAAAATATATATTTCTTAGCTGACGTTATAGCACAAGGGTTCCTGAGCTTAACCAATTCCTTAATAAATTCACGAAATGGTCAAATCAGCTGGATTTAAATTGTTTTGCTTTGACTTCTTCCAAACAGTCGTGTGCGCTGCGAAAATAAATTATAAATAAATCGAATTTTAGCTCAAAAATCTCATACAGGTAACAGTTTGTAAATGACCACCAAGTAATTACTTTTTGTAAGTTTAAAGAAAATCTGCTGTGTTTTATGAGCTATTTACCAAAATAGCACCCATTAAAAACACGGAGCTAACCGCTAAACATCTACATTGCTAAAACATCGAATTTTAGCTCTAAACATCTCCTACAGCTAACAGTTTGTAAATGTCCACCCAGTAATTACTTTCTGTAAGTTTCAACAAAATCAGTCATGTGCTTTAGTAGTTCATACCTCCAGAGCAGGAGGCCGGGCTGCGACAGAGTGTGTCCGACCAGAGGAGGCTGCCTTCGGACACATGAGGTGGGAACGGTCGGTGGACTCTCTGTAAGTGTCAGAGCTCCAGAGCAGGAGGCCGGGCTGCGACAGAGTCAGTCCAACCAGAGGAGGCTGCCGTCGGACACATGAGATGGGAACGGTTGGTGTACCCTAGCGGCCAAAAGTGGTACTGCACCATTTTTTTGCCAAAATGAAAAACGGTCATATCCGAGCCAAAAATTGGTCTAAAAATATGGGGGAAAATCCATAAACAAGTCTCACCCCTCTTTTAGTCTAAGGGCATGCAAATTAGGCAAAAAGGTGCGACTTATAGACAGGAAAATAAGGTATTTCAAATATTTCCAAAGGATATTTTTAGCAGTCCTACCTGTTAATGACAAACAGCCTTTGTAATAAACAGCTAGAGTTTGTAGCCACATGTATCTGACCTGAAAATGAGCTAGTAGTTGTGCACTGTTGGATATCTTCTGTTGTTTGTGATCAGGGAATAAGAACCAGGAAAAAAATTATTGCCTCAAACCATCACTGAGATCACTGCTGGCCAGGGAATTATTATTACCAAAATGCTTAGCAGGAGAGATTGTGTGTATTCTTGTAATCAGGGCTGCAACTAACGATTATTTCAATAATCGATTCATTGGCCGATTATTTTTTCGATGAATCGGCAAAAAAAAGAAGTTTTAATTAGCACCTCTTTATTCAAAAATTTGACTGACATATCAAATCGCACAAAAAACAAGTTGCTACTTGACTATTCTGTTAGTAAAATATTGAATAATTAAAAAGTTAGTCAAATAGCTTCAATAAAAAATAAATGTACACAAAAATGTATACAAATGCATGCTTTATACCTGCACAATATGTAGCTACTTTGTAAAATGTGTCCTTGAAGGAAGAGTGTAACCTGGATTAAAGGTGTGAATTGTTGTAACCTGGATGCAGCTGTGGCTGAGTGGTTAAAGCAGTTGTCCTCCAATGCAAGAGTTGGGGGTTGGAATCCACCAGCAGTCACATGCCTAATGGTACGTCCACACTTAACAGCGTTTCAACTTAAAAAAAGCTCGTCACGCACGCAAGTGGACGCACTGGACCCACAGTGGTGTCCAGACAAGAACGCGAAGCTGCGGCGGTGTGGCGGCGGGGGGTGTGGGAGGAGCTTACCGGTACACCGAGTTCCTCACTGCACTCCGCCAGGCGAGGAGCTTTTTATTTCTGTCTCTGTAGAGCAGACTTGACTGGTCGTGAAGGACTTGTTGCGAACACACAGCTACAATGAGTTTCTCTTCCATAGTACATGACTCCGCGGGTTTTTTCTGTGTCCCACAAACAATACGTCACATAGTTGCGCAATACCCGTCCCCTCGTTTCCGCGTCACATAGGGACTCTCCCCCTCTCTCCTCCCCCCGACTCTCCCTGATCAACAGTTGAACAGCGTTTGAACGTTTGAACGGCGAAAACTTCAGCAATGATCAACGCGTGCTTGGAGGCTGAAGCGGGTTCACGTGCACGGAAAACGCTTTCCAGCACGCTCAACACGCACGTGACGTGACGCCCGACGCCAAGACGCGGCTGGAGGCGCATCCCCCATTGACTTTGCATGTAAACTGGACACTCCTGCAGTTGAAAACGCGTTTGGTCAGGATGTGGCTTTAGTCTTCATTGAAAGAATACGTATCGCCTGCTACCTTTAAAGATCCACTGACATGATTTTTCTACTATTCATCAAATTGCTCAAAATATATATATTTTATCATTTAAATATGTTCGTTTTTGCAAACAAAATGATAAATCACTTTAATTTTGCTTTAAAAGTGATTTTGAACTTCAAGCCGTGTTTAATCATGGGAAACCCATTTACACCCGAACGCACCATCTGTGACGTAGTGTCCAGAGTGAGAGGCAGAGCTCTGGGCTTGTCACAGTGCACGGGCGTGCGCAGCTCGACATGAAGGTAAGTCTGATACAGCATCAGACCTAAATTAGATCCTGTTGGTTCTTGTTCCATCACCCAAACTATTTTCTGCTTCACAAAATGAAGACAAATAGCTCAAATCTTCAGCTCAAATCTTCACATAGATTGCTAAATTAGTCTGGTTTTAAAATGTCCGCTATTAAAGAGACGAGAGCCCTCTGCCTCTCACTCTGGACACAGATGGTGCGTTCGGGTGTAAACGGATTTCCCATGATTAAACACAGCTTGAAGTTCAAAATCACTTTTAAAGCAAAATTAAAGTGATTTATCATTTTGTTTGCAAAAACCAACATTTAAATGATAAAATATATATATTTTGAGCAATTTGATGAATAGTGGAAAAGTCATGTCAGTGGACCTTTAAAGACATCGTTTTAAACTAAGCTCCCGTAATTTATGAGAATTAATGGAACCATGACCAGTTTGGTCAAGCCTTGTAAATGATTTTATGCACAACCCTGAAGTCATCTTGAAATACGCATTTGTAGTGATATAGGCCCTCATGTCTGACCTGGATTTACACCTTTTCACATCTCTCTGAAACTCTTAGTGGTACACTTTTCTTGAGGCTATCAAGGAGACGAGTGGACACTATTTTATTACATTTATTTTGAATCAGGAGACACAAATCAATCAGAAGAGACTTCCTTTCAATTTGTGTTAATTCAGAATTAATTAACAGAATAACTCTTGTCATTTTTATGATTACTGTATTTGTTATTCATATGAGCAGTGTTATTCTTCAATATGCTGTATGATCATGGTTTTATGCTGTTACCAATGTTGATCACTTCTTCATATGATGAATCAAACTGTATGTCTTAGTCAAAGAACTATGGCAAAGTTGAAAATATGTCAAGTTGAACTTTTCAGATTTGTTTTACAAAAGTTAAGACGTTTAGTCAGTAATCTGTATAACTGGCGACAGGTTTCTGTCTCTTTTCTAAACACAATCTTCCTCTCCTATCCTGCACAACCTTCAGACTTTCAACTCTGACCTGCAAAGTCACTCGTTTATTTTTGGTGAACAACCAATGAGCGGAGTGGATTTAACTGGGTCAAGCTCTCTACAAAAACCCTAACTTCCTGCTTTGCTTCAGTCCACAAGGGAAGTTAAACTATGTTCTTCTCCTGAAAGCTTGATGAACGCCAGTCAAACGCCAATGACTTCGTTCTATCAGCAAGGTTTTCACAGCAAGCTCGCTGTGAAACCCGACCTTGAGCTCTAAGCTCCATCTGAATGAATTTTCCTCCCAAGGAAAGTTTTATTCTGAAAACTCAAACCAGGAAATGCCGTTACTGCGGTCCGAGTTGAGGCAGACGTCTGGAGACGCTGAAAATGGTAAACGGACTGACCAGTTGGACCAAGGGGGACTGACCGTCTTCACGAGGTAACAAAGTCGTCAAATGCTTTGCCAAGTGTACCAACGTGTAGCTGAGATCGGCTGGAGAACTGCCATGTTTCCTGGTTAAAAACAAACCACTCCCTCCATCTTTCATCCTCCATCTTCCTCCTAAACTTTCTCCTTAAACTTATATTTCTAAGCCAGAAACTTTAAGTTAATGTGCCTGCAGCATAAATTAATATAAGACCCTTAACTTGTTCTGTTGTACCTAGAAGTTACGGATGCGTGATTTCATTCTGCTTAAGTAAATTATAGGAAACCTGATCGATCAATCATGTATATATGTTGTGATGTAATTCAATGATTTGTTAATTAAATGATTCAGCTCTGCTGTTTCAACATAAGTTAAAGTTTCATGCCTTTTACATCCCATCACCTAATCACAGAATTATAATGTAATCTGAAAAAGTGAGAACCCGTGAATTATTGATGATAATTTGTGTCAGTCTAAACCCTGCTCAAATTTACATCTAAGTACTGTATAGGTAAATCAGTAAAACTGACCACCCGCCTATGTTATTACACATTGAAGATAACTCTCAGCTACCACCACACCAATGGCATCTGTATAACAGGGTAAGTTATAATTTTGTACTAAGGCCGATAAACTTTAGCTGACATTTTGAAGTGGGTTTACTCCAAATGTTAATGAGTTGAAGGGGTACATCCAAGGATTTCTTAAGTTTTAATACAATTTATGCAGCTAATGAGAGTTTGCTGATGTTACAAACAAAAATACATGCACACACAGACATGAGCAAAAGCATTATCGCCCCTTGCCTTCTGGGGCAGGCGATTAATTGTTTATCTAATGGATAATTTTGTCTTATTAAAAAAAACTCATCTATCAGCATAATTTCTACAATACCCAGGTGACACAATATCTTGTGTTAATATTCCTCATCAGTCATCCTGACACCTTCCACACAATATAATGTTCATACAGTAGCTGCATCCATGTCAGGGCACTCACACACTTGCTGTGTTTTATAGTCTGAAAGGAAGAAGCGGGTAAAGATAATGGATGGATGGATGGATGATTGGTCTGGCCCGCATTCTCCACACATCCATACAGCAGACGACGTGCAAATAAAGACCCTCTGTGACAGAAAATCAATACTTGGAACCATGGACGTTATAATCTGTTCAAAACCATAACCTTTCACTTGATTGTCTGCAGAAAATACCATTGAGATTTTGGACATGTCTTCTGCATGCCATTATGACACCACACAATATCAGCTAGCTTCAAAAACACAAAGACCACAGCTGTCGAGAGAGACAGAATCTCAGTCATTTCCTTTCCAAATTCACTTTCTGTTTGTGGACATAGTCTGGACTCACAGGAAATGGAACATGGTCCCCAGCCTTACCAAGGTAGAGGACAAAGCCTACTTTCAAAGTTAGCAGGCAGGCATAAATGTACACTTTGTTAGTCAAAGTGTGCTTGTTTAGTTCCAAACTTGCAGCTGAAGACCCTCACCCCTACTCGAGCAGCTCAAACACCTTAAAGATCCACTGACGTGATTTTTCTACTATTCATCAAATTGCTCAAAATATATATATATTATCATTTAAATATGTTAATTTTTGCAAACAAAATGATAAATCACTTTAATTTTGCTTTAAAAGTGATTTTGAACTTCAAGCCGTGTTTAATCATGGGAAATCCGTTTACACCTGAACGCACCATCTGTGATGTAATGTGCAGAGTGAGAGGCAGAGGGCTCCAGTCTCTTCAATAGCAGACATTTTAAAACCTGACTAATTTAGCAATCTAGGTGAAGATTTAAGCTATTTGTCTTCATTTTGGGAAGCAGAAAATAGTTTGGGTGATGGAACAAGAAACAGCAGGATCTAATTTAGATCTGATGCCGTATCAGACTTACTTTTATGTGAGCTGCTCATACCGTGACAAGCCAAGAGCTCTGCCTCAACTCTGCACATGACATCACAGATGGTGCGTTCGGGTGTAAACGGATTTCCCATGATTAAACACAGCTTGAAGTTCAAAATCACTTTTAAAGCAAAATTAAAGTGATTTATCATTTTGTTTGCAAAAACTAACATATTTAAATGATAATATATATATATTTTGAGCAATTTGATGAATAGTAGAAAAATCACGTCAGTGGATCTTTAAATTGCATCTGAACTCCGTTACTAGAAGTTGGTGCACATACTGTACATGAGTGAGGCTTTTGATGCAAGAATACTGCAGTTTCCCCCAGATACATTCAAGCTGTAATGATTAATTTAAAAAATAATAGCCACTTACTTTGTGGCGCAGCTTTGCTGAACAGCCTTCAAACACAAGACCACAGTCTGAATATTTTTCTTTCCCTGTATTAAAACCTAAATAAATTACTAAAACTGTGGCAAAAGTAGATTTGTGTTGAAGTCATTGACATGTGCTTTAATCTCTATATAAGATAATCTTTTATACAGCACATGAACTACTAACCACTAACATCTACTAGAAGGAGAAGTCAAAGGTGCTTTTTACACCCGTTATGGGAAAACATGTCAATATTGACATAAAAATATGTTGTTTTATTGTTTATTTTTCAACTTTGCATTTATCCATGTTTTACTCAGGGATATCTTAAGGTCTTCATCAAACTGACTGTCAGCTCTGTTGTGCCATCTGTGACTAAATGTCAGTACTTTTGCAATACTGTATATAT
>JBBPBX010048359.1:0-14151 GCA_038048925.1 Garcialebias charrua | reverse complement strand
TTTTTGCTATTGTTTTATTGTGTGATGTTATGTTTTATTTGAATTCCTGGGGTCACAGTGGCTCAGTGGTCAGTACTACAGTTGCATAGTGCTGAGGTTGTCCTGTGGTTGTTGCATAGTCCTGAGTCCCCACGGTCAGCACAAACTGTGCGCAACACAGACATGTCTCCGTCTCAAAGAGTGTGTTTTGTTGTGGTCTTATTAAAGCTATGATCTAATGATGATACAGGTATTAAACTGATGCAGCTTTAAACAAATAAAGAGAGCCAAAGAACAGTTTGACCCAATCAGAGCAGAGCAGGGTGGGGCATGTTGTCTACAACACAGTGGGTGGCTCAGTGTTACACCTTAGAGACAGACTGCAGGTGAGAGCACCAATCAGTGTTTCCCTTTTTCCAAAGAGGACACATTACTCTCTACTAGGGCTGAACGATTTTGGAAAATATTCTAATCGCGATATTTTACCTAAATATTGCGATTGCGATTTAATATGTGATTTCAATGTCTTCTCGTATTTTTCAACAAACACAAGCAATAAATCAATCTGTTTCAGTTGCAAAAAATTCCACTGTTTTCAGCTCCGTTGCAACTCTTGTCTCTGCATTTTTTTTTTGTGTAGCTCCGGGATAGCAACTTGGTTAAAATGTGTGCACGAGGGCATTTTGTA
Organism: Garcialebias charrua; assembly: GCA_038048925.1. Classification (NCBI taxonomy): domain Eukaryota; kingdom Metazoa; phylum Chordata; class Actinopteri; order Cyprinodontiformes; family Rivulidae; genus Garcialebias; species Garcialebias charrua. The sequence goes on along the minus strand of JBBPBX010048359.1, from coordinate 13,484 downwards.
CCGCTTATCCATTGTGTTTACCAAAGCCATAAACATAGGCTTGGTCACTATATTAACTAGGGCTGGGCGATATGGAAAAAATCATATATCACGATATGGACTTTTTTATATCACGATAACGATATATATCACGATATAAAAAAAACTTTGGTCCAAATTTTTCCTGTACACACACACACACATCGTGTTGTATATATACAACACGATGTGTGTGTGTGTACAGGAAAAATTTGGACCAAAGTTTTTATTTTATTTTTTATTTTATTTTACTACAGATACAGTTACAATTATAAGAATGTGAACAAAAAGAACAAGGAAATTTGGACCAAAGTAGAAACTTTGGTCCAACTTTGGACCTACTTTGGTCCAAATTTTTCCTGCAGGTGGCGGTAAAACAACGGCTGCTAATAAAACCCACGAAGAAGAAATCCGCTCTGACTGGAATCTGGAGTAAACAAGGCAAAGAAACAGAAAAGAGAAAACGTTGCGTTTGATTCCGGTTCTGTTGTGTCTCTGGTCTGTTTTGTATTGGTTAACTGGACCCGAGTTCGGACTCGGTTGGACTTCGTGTCCTCTGGACCCATTTTGTCTCCGAGTTTCAGCGGAGCTAAATAATGGAAGCTAACAAGGTGAGCTTCCCCCTCTTTTTGGTAAAAGTTCTTCTTCTTGGGCTGCCTGCGCAGCTGTTTCTCCATGTTGTGACACCCATAGATATCTGGTGACACCGGCTTCATGCCGGCTGCGTCACTGTTGCTCTCGAGTTTAACAACGTAAACCATGCGTCGCAAACCCGCGCGTGCGTCAAACATAAAGCAGCGCCGTCATCTCGCAAAACCACAATATGAAGCTTCTTTGCGACCGTTATTTTTTATTCTTATTTATCACGATAGAGACGATAGAAGGAAAGTAGCACGATAGACACGTTTCTATCGTCCCCACGATATATATCGTCATATCGCACAGCCCTAATATTAACGGGCATCATGTCTTTCGCTATAAACTCTGTTATTGCTTGAGTTATTTTGTGTGCTGTTTCAAATTATGTTCCTTTGGAGTAATACCTTCGAACAGTTCGGTCAGTGATCCCTGTCGGCTGCTACTTTGCTTACTTGAAGTTGAAGCACTGGTCGTTGGCATTCTAGCTATGCAACTATCGTAAATGGCTTCGTGGTGCTTTTTTAAGTGTTGATAAAAATTTGTGGTGTTATCTCGAGAGGTAGCAAGGCAGGTTCTGCACATTACATGTTGTTGCGCAGCGTCTTCTTTTTTATAGCTAAAATAATTATTGGTACCAAACTCTGTCTAGCCTGACGCCACTGTGCAAACGGTTAAAGCGCAGTGATGACTTCTCCCGCTCCCTGTTCTGCTTTGCTCCTCTCTGCTCACTTGCAAGTCACGTAACCAGATCACATGATCTATCAAATTGCAGCCTTTGCGATTAGAAAATCTTGTTCCAGTTTGCTGGAGCCAAGATGGTAGAAACCATCTTAGCTCCAGCAAACTGGTTGGTCCACATAAGTTGTTTACGGCTTGGTGGGGGAACAGCGTGCTGGAACTACTCTGACTGATGATGAAGCCCTCTGGAGTGAGGGTGAAACGTTTCTACTAAATAAGAAACTGTCCAGATGACCTGATTGAGAATTATTGGATTAATAAAGGGAGGCCATCTATAAATGGAAAAAATAAATAAATAAATAAATAAATAAATAAATAAATAAACAACATTTAACACTTTTCATTTAATGTAAGTTAAAGTGCTATATACGGCTGTTACTGAATACGCCACCACCTCTTATAGCTGTTATACAAGTTTTGTAACAAATAAGCCTAAATATGAGGGCTATGTTCTGACAAAGGAAAGTATATTTAAAATATTTGTATCGGTTATCAGCCAAAAAAGTTTTAACATATCCACATATCGGATATTGGCCAAAAATTCAATTTTGTGCATCCCTAAAAAAATATTCATAAAAATGTAGACTGGTAGTCTTGTCAGCCATAGTGCATATGCACGAACACTTTTGTTGTCTGGGAAATTTAAGTTTTCTGTGAAACAACTTTTAAACCACTTCCACTCCGGGTTTTAAATGTTTTGTTTCAGAGTCTGGTTGTGGTGTAAACAACGGAAATGCAACAGAATTGATACAATTTTACTTAAAAGCAATGCTGTGTAAACTGAGCCTAACAGAATCAGTATTGATATGATAATTAGCCATGTGTTCTTCATGGTGGACTGCTAAATCTGATGTCTGGGCCAATTATGGTAAATGGAGCTTATTTATATAGCGCTTTCCAGCCCCCTATGAGGGGCCCCAAAGCGCTTTACAATACCAACCATCCACCCATTCATACACACATTCATACACCGGTAGTGGCAGACTGCCATGCAAGGCGCCATCCAGTCCTACCGGGAGCAACTCGGGGTTAAGTGTCTTGCCCAGGGACACAACGACACATGGTGTTGGGAACCGGGATTCGAACCTCCAACCTTACGATCGGGGGACGACTGCCATTACCACTATGCCACGGCCGCCCAATTACATCTTGTTGAAAAGTATGTGAGCCGCACAAAGCCTAATTTAAAGAGGTTGACCTGACAATTGACACACAACTTCACTAATAAATTATACATGCAAAATAAATAATAATAGATCTTATTAATGAAAGTCTACAGCTGTAATTTCTACCAACTGTGGGAATTTGTAAAATGTCTCAGCAGGAATTAAATCTGCAAAGCTGGTACATAAAAAATAAAGTGGTTCAGAGAAAATAAGGCTAAATAATATTTTCATTTTTTTCAAGGTTGTAAACTCTTTTCGCTTCAGCGTTGAACTGTGGAACAGTACACAGATTTTTCAGTACCAACTTTTATCAAAACACTGATACACTAGTTGTTATGACTAACTTAAAGCTGGTCTCAGTCAGAAGTTACCTTGTGCAAGATAACATCATATAAACATAAACGGTCTACATTAAGAACATTTTTTTATTTTGAAAAACACTTTTCAATGATTATTCACAATAACATTCAAACAATTCTGCCTTGTGTTTTTTCAAACACCACTTTCAGAATAAATTTTCATCTTTTTCACGGTTTTCAGTCAGAAATAATAGTGCAGGAGAAGTACTGCATGTAAAAGTCAAAAGAGAAGCTCTTTTGAAGGGGAAACGTCTGAGTCTGTGTCTGAGCCTGAGGCATAAAGTTAAAAATAAAATAAAATTCAAACAGTTGCCAAGAGTGTTAATGAAGAGCAAAAATCCAAATCTGATTATTTTAAAATAATATTGGTTCTGATAATTATTTACAAAATGAGATAGCAATTACTGACAGGAAACACAATTCAGTAGATATTTTACTTTGAAATATTTATAACAAAGTAAAAGTTTTGACTAGAAAATGGTAGTGACAAAAAAAAAACTACTCTGAAGACACAGTTTTTTTTTTTTTATTAATGAACCCAGTGTTTCAGTTGATCTGTTATGGTGTAACCAATTAAAAGTTGAGTTAAGAAAGAACTAAATGTTCCCAAACATAGAAGCTCACAGCTTGAGAGAGCTTGCTTTAACATTTTTTTTAAAGACAGGGATTACAGCACATCTACAGGGACGTCAGAAGACACAGAGAGGATCTCTGGGGAGATCAAGTTGCTGCTCCAATTCTCAACATTTTACAGATGACATATTTCCATTTCTTTCCTCATGTTGCACGTCTGAACTCTTTCAGAAAGACTGTCTGGAGCTCAGACAACCACATATCCTAGACGTGTTTAAAATGGTAGCCCTGGTATATAACACAAATTATGCCCTTCCTTAAAGGAGCTGTATGTAACTTTTCTAACAATATATTTTAACATATTTCTTCACTCTGTCACTACCTCCTGATATACTGATTTTAGACAAGTAATCTCTGAAAAAAACTATTGTCCCCTTGCTTCTCTAAAAGCATTTCTAAAAAGCCACAGTGACCCGCCGTTAACCAGCCAATAAAAACAGAGTTTGTAACCAGCCAATAAAAACAGAGCTTGAATTTGAATCAGCCAATAAAAACAGAGCTTGAATTTGAATCAGCCAATAAAAACAGAGCTTGAATTTGAATTTCAGCAGAGCAAGGGGGAGCAAGAGCAAGGGGTTTCTGTTCAAAATTTTCCTGTTCCAGTGTGTTCCAGAAATTACATACTGAACCTTTAATTGAGAGGAAAACAATCCTGAAGTGGTCTTTAACAGATGAGAACACCAGGATGGTGTACCATGGTGGTATACTGTACTGGGATAATGACAAAAACCACTGCAGACTATAGTGCACTGCTATCATTTAGGTTTTGCTTTGAGCACACAGATGCCTTTTCAGGTTTTGTTTGAAACTTCTGTGCCTTCAAACTCACACAGCTCTTTTCCATTTAGTGCACAAATTGCATTGCAGATGAGATGAAATAGGTCAAACAGGATTTCTTTCAGAGTGTGTGGGGATCATCACTGACCTCGACACTGTGCACGATGTATCTCGTTATTCGGAGGCTGACGGAGCTTTGAAGAGCTACAAACTGTGATCACTGAGCCACCCTCGGTGCAGAGGAGCACATTCAGCAGGATATCCTGAGATCTTACAGAATTCAGAGCCTCTTCAAACAGTACCTGATCACTTCTCCATGAGATTCGTACTCCGACTTCAAAACACTGGCTGAAGTAGCACGTAAGTCTCTACTGTATTATCAGAGCAGGGATTTAGCTTTCAATTGTGAAAAATTGTCTAAGAAAAAAGCAAAACCTTAAGACAACAGCTTCTTCTCTTTGAATATCATTAAACCAGCAGCCACTTTAAATCCAGTTAGATTGCGAAGAAAGTCCAAGTTCAGCTCACGCTCCAGGTCATCAGAGTAATGGTACATCCAGACCGAACGTGATTTCAACGGCAAAAAAGCTCAACACGCACGCAAGTGGACGCACTGGACCCAGTGGTGTCCAAACCAGAACATGAAATTGTGGCTGCGTTGCGGCGGCGGGGGGGGAGGAGCTTACCGGTACACAGAGTTCCTCTCTGCACTCCGCCAGGCAAGGAGCTTTTTATTTTTGTCCCTGTAGAGCAGACTTGACTGGTCGTGAAGGAATTGTCGCGAACACACAGCTACAATGAGTTTCTCTTCCATAGTCCACGACCTCGCGGGTCTTTCCTGCGTCCCACAAACAATACGTCACATTGCTGCGCATTACCCCCGCCCCCTCGTTTCCACGTCACATAGCGGACTCCCCCTTTCTCCTCCACCCGACTCTCCTGATTGGTCGGACACGCGTTCACGAGTTTGAACGGCGAAAATCTTCAGCATGTTGGAGGCGGGCTTTGGAGGCTGACGCGGGTTCACGTGCACGGAAAACGCTCTCCAGCACGCTCAACACGCACGCGACGTGACGCCAGGAGGCGCCTGGAGGTGCGTCCCCCATTGACTTTGCATGTAAACTGGACGCTCCTGCAGTAGAAAACGCATTCGGTCTGGATTCACCATTAGAGTCACATTTATCTGCTTTGTGTAATGTGGAAAAGTGAGAGCACAGTCAGTATGGTGGCTCTGTACATCTTCTGTACAACATATCTGAACATCTTCTATTGGCCTAGTAAAACCGCTCTGTATAGTTCTACTATACTGGAACAGTTTTAGAAGCAAAAGTAATATAAAGCTATGTTTCTAATAGGGGTGCGAATCTCTCAGTGTCTGGAAAATCGATTCAATTCCGATTTTTGATGCACCGATTCATCGATTTTCAATTCTAAAATGATTGTCATTCCAGGATCGATTTCGATTCTGAAACGATTTTCGATTCTGAAACGATTTTCAATTGAAATCATGAAAAGATTAAACAATAATGTAAACAAATAAAACATTTATTTAAAGCAATAATGTATGCTTGTAGCAAACATTAATAATGTCAAATAATACAGTATAAATACAGCAGCCTGAATTGTGAGCAGATGGGTATATGAATAGAATGCAGCAGCTTTAATCGGGTCCCGGAGGTCACTGGTGCCTATATCCAGCAGTCACTGTGCGAGAGGCAGGGGACACCCTGGACATGTCTCCAGTCCATCACAAATAATTCAAAATACAAACGTAAACAAAGATTTCAGCCTACTGTATTGCATAAACATTTAACTCAAAATAAAATAGACTTCAAAATCATATTGCATTCATCCATGTTTCAAATGTGTATGGATGGATTTTGTTTAAAAGATTTGTTTGGTAAATCTTTTCAACAAAAGCCATCTATCCATCATCTTTACCCGCTTTATCCTTATCGGGTCCTGGAGGTCACTGGTTCGGGTCAGATTTCTTCTTCTTTCTGCCACCTTTCATTTTATGTATTCTTTCATATACTATGAGATATGGTTTTATTTTCTTTATCTTTTGGGTTTTAATGTTAAAAAAACAAAATTTTTAAAAATTTATTTTTAAAAAATTATTATTTTTTTATCGATTTTGGGGCTTTTAGAATCGATTCTGAATCGCCAGGACTAAGAATCTTGATTCTTTAAAAAACAAACAATTTTTTTCCTGCACCCCTATGTAAAATATTAAGGTAATTAAATGCAGATGGCAAGTAGGAATGAACACCGACTGAATTTGAACAAGAAAAAACCCCAGCAGAACCTCTGATTGGACCAACCAGCAGCCAAAACAATGACAGTATTCCACTGTGAGCAGAAAACAAACAGCCACAGCTGAGCTCCCTGAACCACAAACCACCCCGACTCCACTGCCCGTTCTTTGGTGCTTAGGAGCTGATTCGAGAAGTGATTTTATTTTTTTAAAGAACACAGATTATTTTTAGTTGATTAAATAATCAACAACTCAACATTTACAATGACTTCAGAAATTTGCAGAGAAGGCAGGAGTGAACCCAACAACAGAAATCACGTGGTTTCAAACATCATTACAATAAGATGCGTATGGCTTATCAAAGATAATGAGCCCAAAAATGAGATTCTGCTTCATTTAAAAAGACAGCTGCATCAGCAGAGATAAGTTATGTGCCAAAAATGAACAAAATTGGCTATATCCTTTTGCCAACTTTTCACAATGGAATAGATTTTCTGTCTCGCCCAGATGTACAGTAATCAATGAGACACACAAGACTGAAATACAACATACAGTCTTGGCTTCTCTAATCTCGTCTCAGTGGCTAATAAACAGAAGCACATCTGTTGGAGGATCATTATTAAAGCTACAGCTAACTCGGTGTCACAGCTGAGGATGGGAAATTAAAAGCAAAGAGCTCAGGGAAGAAAGCCAGTCTCACAGACCTAATATTATTACTGGTGACAGCAGGCTGTTGAGTGAAGAAATATAAATATAGTGCACTATTTTAGTTTTTCTCAATTAAACTTGTTGCAACAAAAATACATTTAAAGCAGCCAAAACAGAAAATAAAGCTATCTTTTATAATACATAATTTTAGTACAAAAAGTGTGATGAAGAACGTCTTTATCTTATAGCAATGTGCTGCTCATTTATGTTTGAGACCAGCACTTCATTCAGCATGAAAATGACTCACACATTCAACGAACTGCTCAAACACATGTGCTTATCTTAAAAACTGTTAACACTCCTGCGCTGCAGTGCTGTTCTGAGACTGCGTAAAGCAACAAGGCATTTAAACAAAAGAGGGGTTACCATCTGTTTTATCTTCCTGGTATATAGCTTATAAAGAGACCCTCTGAGACTCCTTATGATTGTATTCAGTGTCTGACAAAGCTAAAACGTCTGTGTGAGCTAAAGGCTCCAGTATACTCGAACGTGTGTAAGTTAGTCCGTGGAGGTCCACGCGTACCGGAGTCGAAGCGGACGCCCACAGGGCATGTCCATGCAAAGCTCAATTTTTATGAATGCGTACGCATACTCTGTGTCGCACAATAAACTGCCCGGCGACTGCCTGTTTTGTATGTGACGCCAATGTATTAAGTCAAAGTCAACTTTATTGTCAGAACTGCAATATGTACAAGACATACACAGGATTGAAATTGCGTTTCTCTCAGTCCCTCGGTGCAACAGTAACCATTTAAACACTAAAACACTAAAACATTTAATAAACATAAGCATAAAATAGTAAAAGTGTAACACTGTCCTGAGTTTTTGCATATAAAAGTATGAAAATTTACACCAACACTAAAACACTAAAACACATTAAAAGCCCCTTCTTCATCCCTGATCTGGTTTAGTGGCCTTTTGTTTTGTTTTGTTTGCCAAAAGGCAAGTGATCTCTTCCTCCTCCTCCGTTGATGCCATGACTGAAATGGTGAGAAATTAAGGAGTTTGTCACGAGCAAATTAAAATCTGGTCCAGCGTGGCTACGGGAGGGTCTGGAGATTTCCTGGTGGGCCAGTCTGATGTGTGGGCTGCAGGACCAGCGCTTCCTTGTTTTTGTTTTTTTGTTGTTTTTTAAGAACTTTTTATTAAAACATATAATCACAGAACACGGCTGGGGCTGCCAGCTCTCATAGTTTTTTTTGTTTGTTTTTTTTAACCTGTCAATCAATACAGTAGGCGTGTCAGCAAATGACCAAATAAACAAATGACCAATTGGCGAACTCAATTTGTCCCGAAGGTAAACGCTCCTTGCCTGCGGAGCTGGTCTGCAGCCGCTCAGGGTGGATGCTTGAGTAAGTCTCAACCCTCTGCGGACAGCGCACGTCAAGTCCTCGCGGAAAAAGGTCTGCCTGAGTATACTGGAGCCTTAAAGGCGGGGTGACATCATGTTTGAACTTTTCATAAAATGGCTCAACATATATATTTTTTTTTCATTCAACTATGTTCGTTTTTGCAAACAAAATGATAAATTAATGAAAATTCCTTTCAAAGTGCGATTAAAATTAAAAAACGTGTTTCTCTCTGAAAAATCTGATTACACATGAATGCAACATTTGTGACGTAGGGAGCAGGACCGTCGGTCTGCGTCTGCCATTAACGCATATTCATTCTCATCCAGATCGCCTTTTTTTGTTGTATAACTTGAAAAATGCCGGTTATGTTGCATTTGGGTGTTCTAATATCATCAGTGAACAAGTGAGCCTTTTCACTTTCCCAAAAGATGTAAGACCTTCGTCAAGAATGGAATAAATAAAGCTGCCCCCCCCTCGGACTGAGCTCCCTGCTTCCTGAACAGGTAAGAGTCAAATACATACGGTGCAGACTAGGGCTGAACGATTTTGGAAAATAATCTAATTGCGATTTTTTTTTCTATAAATTGCGATTGCGATTTAAAATGCGATTATTTTTACTGGTTCTGTATTAATTCATATCACTAACGACACAACTGAAGCAACAGTGTTGGAGCGCACGGTCTCCTCCATCCCTCCTGCTCTGTTTTGCTCCTCAAGCCTCGGATATAGTTGACGCGTCGCATAGGGCGCGCGGCCAAAGTGACGCAAACGCGACGTCCCCGCCCCCGCGCTTTGGCCAGCGCGTTGGTTTCGCGCGTGGTCGTGCACCTCCCAAATTTTGAAGCTCCGCAAGCCTAGCGCGCGCGCCGAATTGATTGACAGGTCGGGTAGGGACCTCCCCGACAGCCTTCACGCCAGAATCTGCAACTGTCTGCGCCGCTGTGGTCGTGGAAACGGCGTCGCGACGCATGGAGGAATGTTTTTTATGTGATTCAAATGTTTTAAATTCCCCGAGCGAGCGGAAAGCCATTTGTTTTTGTTGTGTGATTTCAAACAGTTCTTCTTCTACGGTAGATTTCTTCTTCTACACCCTTTCTTGCAACATATGCACAGGTTTTAGAGGGTACTGCCACCTGCTGGTCAGTAAAAGAACAGCACTTTGCCATGCGCTGCCGTGCCACACTATAAACGCATGCACAGTGCGCACGCAGCACGCGCGCTCCAGCTTGCGGACCAAAGCGCGACTATATCCGAGGCTTCAGAGCTGCGCGCGGCCAAACCGGCTCACTATCAAGTCACGTGACCAGCTCGCGCTCTCAGATACACGTTTAAATGAGCTAACTTACCTGAATTTATAACTTTTATGACTTCAGTCAAGCCTGAAGCAACTGTGTTGTAGCGCACAGTCTGCTCCTCCCTGCTCTCTCTCTGTTTTGCTTCGCTCAGAGCTGCGCGCGCGACCGGTGTGATACAGAGAAGCGTGACCAGTCAAATCGCAGCCCGTGCGATTAGTGAATCGCGTTTTAACATATCGCGAGATAATCGCAAATGCGATTAATCGTGCAGCCTTAGTGCAGACCTAAATTAGAACCTGCTGTTTCTGCTCATCTAACTTCCTGCTTCCAAAACTAAAGACAAATAGCTCAAATCTTAACTTAGATTGATAATTTTGTTTTGTTTTTTCTTGTTCACCATGAATATTTATACGGGGTGTTCTAAAGACTTCTCCTCGCAACGTGTTGCATTCGTGTGTAGTCGGATTTTTCAGAGAGAAACGCGGTTTTTCATTTTAATCTCACTTTTAAAGGAATTTTCATTAATTTATCATTTTGTTTGCAAAAACAAACATAGTTGAATGATAAAAGATATATATGTTGAGCCATTTTGTGACAAGTTCAAACATGATGTCACCATGCCTTTAACTCTCAGAGGAGTACATAGGTCCTATCCCTCCATCCTGTGTGCTTCATTACACACGGGTAAAAACAAGCAAAATGTGCAAAGTCCAGTAACTCTGGGGTAACAATGCGTCTCCATGTACAGTATTAGGATGTATTATCTGAGCTGAGAGAGAACAACTTCTTTGTGACAGAGAAGCGTAAGGTTGCTCTGCACTGGAGCCATTAGTGAGAAACTTTACATAAAAGCTGAAAGTGTATTTGAGGTGGGTTAGCAAAGGTAGCTCTTTATTAAGCATTCATGTGAGAGAAAATGTGTCAAAGTGTCCTTCCTGAGCCCCGTCTGACATCTTCACCAGACCTTTGTGCTACTCCATTCAGACACTACGGTGAGACTACGTCAACAAAACACCTAACAGTTGTGGTTAAAAACAGACATCTTTGACACAGCAGAGCCAGAAAAAGGACTGACAGCTACCTCAGCACCACCACAGCAACATCAGCTGACACCCACTGCAGATGACTTCAAACCAACTTTGCTTTATTTCTCACAAAGCTGGAAACTTTCTCACCGTGGGCAGAACAGTGATGGAAGCCCCGTTATATCGCTCCTATTTCTTCAGCCAATTAGCACCCCCTGCCCACCCACACAGCCTGGATGATATATATGCCTGAGAAAAAGGTGATTAGAGGAAGAGTGCCCCTGCTGCCATGGAAATAAGTCTTTATACATAAAAAAAAACACTATACAAAATAAGCTCATTAAATGGCTGCATGCACAGGGATGAAATCCTTAAATTATCAGCAGATCATTTCACGTTTTCATCATCATACCAGTTTGTGTATGACCAGCATCCCAGATTAGGCTTTGTTGTGCTTTCAAATGGTTTTGGCGTAGCAAGCATCAATGGATAAGCATGAGTCACTTTGAGGGAGAAAGAAACCACAACCGTTCAATAGCCCTGTTTCCATCCATTTTCATTTCGAATTTTGAGCTACCTCGCAAATATGTAAATACAAATTAATGCAGATCAGAAGTGTTTCCATCTACTGTACTGGCTTGAAGCGCTTCTTCCAAGCCGCGCACAGCGTCATTACGTCAGACGTCAGCACTGCGCATGTCTACAGTAAACCAGAGAGTAAACAGGAAGTAGCGGTTGACAACAGAACCCGGCCACACATCTCGTCAAAATGGAGAGAATATTTCAGGTACGTGTTGCTATCGGGCGAGTTGTATTTATTCTGTCATGCCAACTAGTTTTAGCGAGTTACATGCTGTTCGGAGCGGAAACAGCTGATCAGTCACGTGACGTGAATGTGCGCTACGGCAGCACGAGTCGGCAAATGTGTTTCCATCTGTCGTTTTGCGCAGCTGCTCGGTTTCGCAGCTCCCAAAAACCACCTCAAGCGAGCGTATAAACTTTTTGGCGAATTTCAGGAAGTAACTTCGTATTTTGCCGTTTCCATTAAGCTTTTCTGCTGCGATACTTCAAAATGCGCACCTAGAAACCTTGATGGAAACACGGCTATTGTCTGCTCTGCCAGCTGAAACATTCAAATACAACAAACAGGAGTTGAGCTTCAAGTGTGGGTGACATCATCTTTTAACTTTGCATATAGTGACACAACATAAATATCTTGTATCATTCAACTATGTTTGTTTTAGCAAACAAAATGATATATTAATGAAAATTCCTTTCAAAGTGAGTTTAAAATTAAAAACCGTGTTTCTTCACGGGACATCCGACTACACGCGAATGCAACATCTGTGATGTAGGAAGGAGAAGCTCAGTTCGTGGCTGCCATGATAACGCATATTCATTCTCTGCCAGATCGCTTTTTTTTTGTATAACTTGAAAAATGCCGTTACGTTGTGTCGCATTTGGGTGTTCTAATATCATCAGTGAACAAGTGAGCCTTTTCACTTTCCCAAAAGATGAAATACTTCGTCAAGTATGGAATAAATAAAGCTGCCCCCCCTCGGAGCTCCCTCGCTTCCTGAAAAGGTAAGACTCAAATAAATACGGGTGCAGACCTAAATTAGAACCTGCTGTTTCTTGTTCATCTAACTTTCTGCTTCCCAAACTGAAGACAAATCGCTCAAATCTTCACTTAGATTGCTAAATTAGTCGGTTTATTTATTGTCCGCCATGAATATGTAAAAGGGGCGTTCTAAAGACGTTCTTCATCCTACGTCACAGATGTTGCATTCGCGTGTAGTCGGATGTCCCGTGAAGAAACACGCTTTTTAATTTTAAACTCACTTTGAAAGGAATTTTCATTAATTTATCATTTTGTTTGCTAAAACGAACAGCTGAATGATACAAGATATTTATGTTGTGTCACTATATGCAAAGTTAAAAGATGATGTCACAGACACTTTAAAGTTCAGACATCAGATGAGCAATCCCCCATGAAAAATTGATTTGAGGATTTCTCCAGCATTTCAAGCCAACTGTGTGTTCTGCAGCACTGCATGCTGGACTCAACTCAAGTCTTGACACACCAAACACCTCCGTGAACTGCACACACATTTTTACTCACACTGATTTATCTCTTCCAAAAATGAGCAACAGCTAAACTGCTGCTCTTTAATGAACACTGTCTAACATAAGCTAAATTTAAGTACAGTATATAAAACTGAACTGTGTTTAGTCTGGACAAAACAAAAACATAAATCATGTCATTTTCATATAAACACAGCACAGAGACTATATGATCCATCCTCTCCTTCTCCTGATAAACAGCTGCAGAAGCTTTCTTTGTTGTAATCCTCCAAGGAATATTTACAAATGATGCTTTCTTTCCTGGAGAACAGATAAAGTAAAGGTGCTGTTTTAATTCTCACTGAATAATTTATTTTGTTGCCGTTTCTCCTCTTTTATAGCAGAAACAATTTATGAGGGGCAAAAAATGTGGCATCCTGAGTGAACCCCCTG
>JBBPBX010048358.1:11252-25780 GCA_038048925.1 Garcialebias charrua | reverse complement strand
CTGCAGTCCTCACAGCCTTTTCAGAGGAGAATCAGGAGGACACGTCGTCTGTCATGGCTGTTTTTTATCGCCTGCGGATGAGTATTTGTTAACATTTTATAAAGGTAAGGACTTTTATTTAACCGAGTTACATTTAAATTAACGGGTGTGTTCTCACATTATCGCGTAAATGTTGTTTTTAAACCGATTTGAAAAGATTAAAGTTTCTAAATTCGGATCCACCGGGGCCGAACCGTCGTTCAGAAAACATGATGAAAACAGTCGGAACCAGAACCGTCTCGGTGGCTGGAGGCGAATGTTTGATTCGGATCAGGAACCGGATCAGAGCCGCTGCAGAACCTGAAGCTCCGGGTTCGCGTCCAGCCCGAGGAGCCGCAGAAACCCAAAAACAACGGTTCAGTTCCGACGACTGAAGAGGAGACAGATCTGCTTGTTCTGCAGAAACTACACAAAATCTGATCAACAAGCTGAAACTGGAAATGTAGCCAAAGACCAGCTAAAAGTAGCCAAAGGTTTGCTTAAAACAGTGTTTAAGCTATGTTTGTTACAAGCAGAAAAAAAATACGGCTAAAGAATGTGAAAGTAATTAAAGTTTAGCAGATAATTAACTGAAACCAGCAGAGGTTTCACCAAAACCAGCAAAAGATTAGCTAAAAGGGGACAGAAAGCTGGCTAAAAGCATAGTTAAAAGTAGCTTAAAGTAGAATAAAAGCAAAAAGTTAACTGAAAGCTGCAAGTTGTTCATGAAATGTAGCAAAAGACTGGCTGAAGGCTAAGCAAATTGTAAAGTTTGTCAAAAGTTCACTAAAAGGTACAAAAGGCTTAATGTAGCTAAATGTACAAAAAGAACAGCTAAAAGCTAAAGGATGTATTACAGAAAAGTATTGCAAAAGATTAGCAATAAACCAGAAGAGGGTTGTTCAGCGTGGCCCTGGGGCCAGATCAGGCCCGGGGTTGGACCCACAGATAATATATACACTAGATAAGACATCCCCGCTGTTGGCCAATGGAGACCGACATCGTCAGACGGCGGCCATCTTGCCACAGACAGAACGCCCACTCTTAACATGAATGTGAATGGGGCATTTACTATTAAAATAACCATAACTTGCTTAATTTTCAACCGATTTTAAAACGGTTTGGTTTGTTATAAATGTGAGAGATGTTGTTATAATATGGTATACTTAAGATGGACGTTCACATGAAAATAACGTTATATAGACACTGTATTGCACTAGCAATATACACAATAAGATTATATTTACATCTATTTATAAATACATGTTTATTTCCAGCGAAATTAACTGACATATGTTACAATGCTAATAAATATTTAATACTATTTCATCATAAATAGCATTATTATTAGTGGTATGAAAATAATTTATGCCAATTTTTTCCCTACACATGCAAATATTATGTAATATTAAATACATTATTACACAAACCTTGGTCAATATGTGTAGTTTATTTTTTTTAGATACATGAAAAGATTTAATAATCGGGAGATATAAATAAACAAACAAACAAACAGAAATAAACATCTGATAGTGTGACAAGACTCTCAGTCCCTCGGTGCAACAGTAACTATTTAAACATTAAAACACTGAAACATATAATAATAAACATAAGCATAAAATAGTAAAACTGTAACACTGTCCTGAGTTTTTGCATAGTGGTAAATGAGTATGAAAATTTACACCAACTCTAAAACTAAAACACTAAACATTTAATGAACATAATACTGTCCTGAGTTTTTGCATACTAGTATAAAAAGTATAAAAGTATAAAAGTACAGTATAACTATAAAATAAACTAAAGGTTCTAGCATTGACATCTCATTATTTGACCATCATTTCAGTTTTTGAATATTATATGCTGAATGTTAGCACTACAGGTAATAGGTCAAATATAGTATAAGTCAACCTCTACCTGAAATGTACACAAGTGTGTTTTCCACAAGACCATCGAAGCGGCTGGGAAGGTAGCTGTGGTCATGTATAAGAGCAGGAATGTCAGCAAACGGTGATGGAAGATCTTCTTCTTCTACAGAGGACATATCTACAGCTGACAGGTTTGTTGATGTGTCAATGTGGTAGAACTGGTCAGCAGAGGACATTGGTTCAACTGGTAGGGACTCTGTCTCATCCTGTGCGGTCACATTGCCTTTTATGCTTGGTTTAACACCACACCGGGCCATCAGCTTTCTGAAAATGTTCTTGAACTGGCTGGCACTAGGGTTGTTATTCCATCCACCTTAAAATAGACACAAGATATATAACAGTATATTACATATTCACCGATTTTTCAAACAAATAAACAAACCAAATGTATTTTCCTAAAAAAAAAAGAAAACATGGATCAACAAATTGAAAACAATACAGTTGCTGACAGTTCCGGTCACTTAGTGTTGTGTTAAAAAATAATTATGAATTGTACCAGATGCTCTGATGGAGTTAAAGAGAAGCTCCAAGTGGTCCTGGCTGAACCTGTAGGTCAGGATATATCGCTGCTCATCAAGCAGCACAGGAACCATTGACATCAATGTGTCAATATTGATGATAAATCCCAGGATAGAGAGGAATCTTAATCAAATAAAGCAAATATTGTATAATTACAAAGAGGTCCCAAGAAAGAATGAGTTTAGGATCTTAACATTTACTTTTTTTAGGGGTGGCGGTGACTAAACACAAGAGCAGGAACAGAGACATATTTTAATACAGCAAATATATTGTAGCAAAACACCCTGATAAGATAAGAAGTACCATCACCAGAAAAGAGCATCTTATGAACGTGATGCAGACAGAAAAGAGCATATTATGAACTCCATGCAGAGAGGTGAGAACAACTGAGGAGATAGCATTAGAGCACTTAAAACAACAACAAGGTCAACCAAAGTGCTGTAAATATATATTATGTCATTATTATGTAAATATATATTATGTATAATATTATGTCAATAATATTATCTCACATTTTTTGTGTGTAGCGTGACGTGTAATGTGCACTGATCCAAAATATAACTATGATTATTCTAATTAAAGTAATAATACTGTCACAGAGTCTTACAGGTGAAATGTGATCCCACGGTTTCTTGTTTTGATGTTACGTCTATTGGAGCATCCATAGGCTGCACAAAAGTCAGGCATCTTGTCAAAGAGTATTTCTGTAAAACACAAAGCAGTAATTAGTGTTGAACATACCAAACCGCTTGGAAATCATGTGCAGCTTTAGTTCAGTTAAAAACAAAGAGCTCCTAGTGATCTAAGAATGCTGGGGAAATGTTTGGAATACTAGCTAGCCCTTAATCAAAGGCTCTTGTTAATAGTCTGCTAATAAATACAGTCATGATCAAGACAGTCATTTAGACAAAAGATTATTTTGTTATAAAATAGTTATTGGTGTAATAAAAACAGAATTTAAATTCTAGATTCTCGATGAGTGTGACACCCAAAACACGAATAAAACCTTTTAAAAAAGACGAAACTGCTGTCTGATTACCAAAGAAATCATAGCCACGTTAATAACGTTTTTAAAAACATAAACCGTTTGTAAATCCGTCAAGATTACAGCGAGTTAAGCGTATTTTTGTTTGTATAAATCCCTCACCTCCATACGGTTTCCACAGCTGCAGCTAATGTTGCTGTCTGTGGCAAGATGGCTGCCGCTTGACGACGCCGCTGACTCCTCCTCAGCTTATCTAGTGTATATATCTATGGTTGGACCCACCAGTGGGTTCGTTTTTAAATAAAATTAGATTTAAAACTGTAAAACAAACAGTAACTGCTGGATGTCGGCCCCTGAGCAGCTCAGCTGAACGGCCCTCAACTAGAATCGTCAACAAAAAGCCGGCGTCCTAGCAGCCGAAGAGCTGAGTGTTTTGATGCAAGTGGCTAAAACGGCACAGAGTTTGCAGAAGTTGTTGGATTTAAGAAATAAACCAAAGTTTCAGACAAACTAGGGCGGAACAATTAATTGCATTTGCAATAATATCGCAATATGATCAAATGAGATTTTGTAATCGCAAAGGCTGCAATTTGACTGGTCACGTGACACAAATCTTTATCAACACTTAAAAGAAAACACCACAAAGACATTTACGATGGTTGCATGGCTAGAATGACAACAACCAGTGCTTCAACTTCAAGTAAGCAAAGTATGAGCCGACAGGGATCACTGACCCAATTGTTTGAACGTCAAACAGTAATTTTTTATATCTAATTGTGAATATTTATTTATTAACTGTCATGTGAAGTTCAGACAGTAGTCAGGAAGTTCACTTAACATGTTTATTATGTTTATGAAACAAGAAAAAATAGAAATGGTGAAAAGAAAAGGCATAGATTTGTTTGCTTTATTGTAATCTCTGCTTTAAATAAATCTGACATTGTTTATTATAAAACAGATTGATTTATTGCTTCTGTTTGTTGAAAAATACTTGAAGATATTAAAAAAATAATCGCGTTTTCAATCGCAATTGCAATTTGTAGAAAAAAAATTGCAATTACCCGGTAGATTATTTTCCAAAATCGTTCAACCCTAAAGGCCCCCTCATCGCTCTGTGTTCGGCCGTACGCCGCACTACGCCGTCCGTACGCAGAGGCACAAGCGTACCATGTACCCGCCAAGCTCAAATTTTTACGACCGCGAATGCAAACGCGTTGTCTCACAATAAACTGCCCGGCGCCGGACTGTTTTGTAAGAGACACAAATGTATTAAATTCCTCTTCTTCATCCCTGATCTGGACTTTTCTTTTTTTTTTTGCCAAAAGGCAGTGATCTCTTCCTCCTCTGCTGACTCCATGACTGAAATGATGAAGAAATGAATGAATTTGTCATGAGCGAATTAAACTCGGGTCCAACGTGGCTGCGCGAGGTTCTGCAGATTTCCTGGTGGGCTGTGGGCTGCAGGACCAGCGCTCCCTGTTTTTTTTTTTTTTTTTTTAGAACTTTTTAATAAGATATAAACACAGAACACCGCTGCGGCTGAAGCTGT
The DNA here is from genome assembly GCA_038048925.1 of Garcialebias charrua. Lineage (NCBI taxonomy): Eukaryota > Metazoa > Chordata > Actinopteri > Cyprinodontiformes > Rivulidae > Garcialebias > Garcialebias charrua. The sequence goes on along the minus strand of JBBPBX010048358.1, from coordinate 20,784 downwards.
GTGAAGCTGCCGGCTCGCCTTTTTTTTTCTCCCCCCGACCTGTCAATCAATTCAGTAGGCGTGTCAGCAAATGACCAATCAGCGAACGCTCTGCGCTGTGGCTGCTCAAATAACGTCAAGAATTTGGAGCGAAAACGCGAGAACGAACGCAGAGCTGTGCGGGTGAACGCGCGCGTAGGACGGCGTACGGCCGAACGCAGAGCTATGGGGGGCTTAAAGCTGATGTAAATTATTTTTTAAACATATTTCTTCACTCTGCCACTATGTAATGAAAGATAGATGTTTGACAGGTAATCTCTGAAAAAAACTATAGTCCTCTGGCGTCTCCCGGTGGTAATAAAAGCATTTATAAAAACCAGAGCGCCCCTCGGTTAACCAGCCAATAAAAAAACAAGAGTTTTTAATCGGCCAATAAAGCTGCATTCCAGTTGTCCTCAACAGAGCTTCTCACGCCCCCACCCACGCCCCCACCTGTCCCAGTGCGCAGACAGCGAGTATCTGCGCATGTTCTCATTCAAAGCGATGCAGGACTGTTTTATATGTGACACAAATGTATTAAATTCCCCTTCTTAATCCCTTATCTGGAGTTTTCTTTTGTTTTTTTGCCAAAAGTCAAGTGATCGCTCCCTCCTCCTCCTCCTCTCCCTCCGCTGAGTGCAAATGAATGAGGAAACGGCAGGTTGTCACGAGAGAATTAAACTCGGGTTTTACGTTGCTGCCCGAGTCCCTGCAGATTTTCTGGTCTTCTGGTGTGCTGGACCAGCGCTCCATGGTTTTTTTTTATATTTTTTTAGAACGTTTTATTAACATATAAACACAGAATACTGTATGCAGCGTCAGCGAGAGAAAATGCAGCAGGAGGCGGAGCAGATGTCAAGTTCAACAGCACGGCGGAGTAGCCATATATGGCTCTGAGGGGGAGGGAGCAGAAGGCTTTAAGTGTTTTGGTCATACAGAAATCGCAGATAGCAGCTTTAAGACGAACACGACGTGAGCTCTTCTTCACTTCACGTTGCTTCTCTGTGCTTCTTCTGCTCAGGTCTCCAGCTCCACCTGGTCCAGTCTGAGGACCGGCAGCGGACCCGTTGAACCAGGACTCTGTCGGAGCGTCTGCGTGGGACCATGGGGAACCAGCTGACGGACATGGCTCCCAGCACGCCCTTCCTGCCGGGCTTCCAGTGCGTGCACGTGGTGGTGGTCGGTCTGGACTCGGCCGGCAAGACGTCTCTGCTCTACCGGCTGAAGCTCAAGGAGTTTGTGAAGACCATCCCCACCAAGGGCTTCAACACGGAGAAGATCCGCGTCCCCGTGGGGGCGTCCCGCGCCGTCACCTTCCAGGTGTGGGACGTGGGCGGGCAGGAGAAGCTCCGCCCCCTCTGGAAGTCCTACACCCGGCGCACGGACGGCATCGTGTTCGTGGTGGACTCGGCGGAGCGTGAGCGCGCGGAGGAGGCCAAGGTGGAGCTCCACAGGATCACCCGCACCTCCGAGAACCAGGGCGTGCCCGTGCTCGTGCTGGCCAACAAGCAGGACCTGGACTCGGCGCTGTCCGTCGGCGAGGTGGAGAAGCTGCTGTCGGCGCACGAGCTGGGCGCGGGCACGCCGCACCACGTGCAGGGCTGCAGCGCCGTGGACGGCCGGGGGCTGCAGGCGGGGCTGGAGAAGCTCCACGAGATGGTCCTGAGGAGGAAGAAGGCCGCCAGGCGCGGTCGCAACCGGAAGAGGTGAGCGCCGCTCGGCGTCGGGACATTTCCGAGCTCGGCGGCGGCGGCGGATTAGCTCGAAACACCGAAGCAGTATTGACGATGTTGCAGCTGTGCTCCAGCAGCTGGACTGACGGTGGTTCGGCGTCACCAAGTGCTTTAGATGTAACGGAGGAACTGGTTTGAGTCCTGATCGCTCCCCGCCGGATGTTTTTACTCCCCAGAATATTTATTGAACGCCGGACGGCGGACATTTTTTATTTGACTCACTCAGACTGTGAACTGTGAGGCGGCGTCGCAGAGAACCGAGGAGATTTAGTTTCTTTACCGGGAACGAAGACGTTCGTGAAGTTCCAGTTGGTTTTAATTTAAGTGTTTATACGAATTGTACTTTTTTTTTTTTGTAAATCCACAGACCTCTAATAAATCTACGCTTCGTACAGAAAATTAATCGTTATCTTTGATTGATTGATTTATTCGGGACTCGGGAGACAAAAATCGTGTTTTCAGCTCTGAGGTCAAATTTGTGAACGAGCCGACTCGTTGGAAACGTTCGGCTCGTTCAGATAAGACGCTGTGGCTCGTGCTTTTTGTAACTTTTACACTTTTTTAATTTTACAAATGTTTTCTCCAAGATTCTTCAAAACTTCAGCTACTTGCTGTGTTTTTGTCTTCAGCTACATTTTAGTTTTCAGCTAGCCCCTTGCCTAATTTAGGGGCCGAAATGGTGTAAAGGCAGGGCAGCCGGCTCAGGACCAGAAGGTCTCGGGTTCGATCCCCGGTCACGGCATACCTCGTTGTGTCCCTGGGCAAGACACTTAACCCCGAGTTGCTCCCGGTAGGACAGGCAGCGCCTTGCATGGCAGTCTGCCGCTACCGGTGTATGAATGTGTGTATGAATGGGTGGATGGTTGGTGCTGTGAAGCGCTTTGGGGTCTCTCAAAGGGGGCTGGAAAGCGCTATATAAGTAAGCTCCATTTACCATAATTTAGCTTCTAGCTACATTTTAGCTTCTTTTAGCTATATTTAGGTTTTAAACTTGTAATCCTCAGCCAGTGTTTGCTGCTTTTAGCTTTTATTTGATCACTTTTTGCTGTTAGTTTTCAGCTGATATTTATGGCAAGCCTTTGCTATTTTTTAGCTTTTAGCTACTCCCTTGCCTAATTTTGCTTCTAGCTACTATTTAGCTTATTTTAACTATACAGGTGGTCCCCGACTTACGAACGAATTCCGTTCCTACGCACCGTTCGTAAATCGAAAATTCGTAAGTCGGAACGCGTTACACGTGGCGTTCGTAGTCCGGATTTTTGGTCGTAAGTCGGAAAATGTATGCCAACGATGCGCCGCACACCCGTTTATCAACATGAGACTGAACAAGCGTATGAACTGGTTCATAAACATGCACAGAACTTTATTTACAAACGGTTAGCTAACACACTTTCATCTAAAAACACATACCAGTGCTGTATTTACTGTACAACAGTACTGTTCGTAAGCGCGTTCGTAAGTCCGGAACGTCGTAAGTAGAGGCCGTCTGAAGTCGGGGACCACCTGTATTTAGTTTTTAAACTTATGTTATCCTCAGTCAGTGTTTACTGCTTTTAGCTTTTGTTTTATTAATTTTGGCTTTTAGCTAACCTTTTGCTACTTTTTTGTTTTTTATGAACACACAGCTACTTTCGGCTGGCATTTTGCTACTTTTAACTGAACTAGTCTTTCTGTTTTTAGCCTCTATCGTCCATTCAGCTACTTTTCTGTTTTGTTAAGTTATTCTTGACAATTAGCCACATGCTGATTCAACTTGTGTTTCTGCTACTTTTAGCTTTTCATTGTGTTAATTGTTAATTTTAGCTCACATTTTCCTGCTTTTGGTTTTAGCCGTTAGCCACTTTTAGTTCTAGCTAGCATTTGTTACTTTCAGTTAACTTTTTGCTCATTTTGGCTTTTATCGAACATTTTGCAGCTTTTAACTAGCATTTTGCTAACATTTACTTTTAGCTAGTGTTTGTTACGTTTAGCTTTTATCAGTAATTTTACTGCTTTTCAGCTGATGTTTTGCTACTTTTACCTTTTAACTAGCTGTTTGTTACGCCTAGCTTCTATTATCATTTTGCTCCTTTTATATTGCATATTTGCTCCTGTTCGCTTTTATCTTGTATTTTATTATTTTTGGCTTTGAGCTAAACTTTTGCTATATATTTTATTATTTTTTTATAAACACTGCTACGGTACTTTCGGCTGGCATTTTGCTACTTTTAACGATAGTCTTTCTACTTTTAGCCTCTATCCTCCATTTAGCTAATTTTTGGTTTAGTTTAGTTTTAACAATTAGCCACACGCTACTTTAACTTATGATTCTGTTACTTTTAGCTTTTACTTAACCATTTGTTAATTTTAGCTCACATTTTCCTGCTTTTGGTGTTTAGTCATGCCATTAGCTACTTTTAGTTCTAGCTAGCATTTGATACTTTCAGTTAACTTTTTGCTCATTTTGGCTTTTATCAAACATTTTTGCTGCTTTTAACCAACATGTTGCTAACATTTACTTTTAGCTAGTGTTTGTTACTTTTAGCTTTTATCAGTAATTTTACTATTTTTTTCTACTTTTACCAACACTTGCTCCTTTTAGCATGCATATTTGCTGCTGTTGGCTTTTAGCTTGTCTTTTGCCCCTTTTAGCTCATACAGCTTCAAGTCATTCAGCGTTCACAGGACGCTCAACATTTCCCCGTAAACAAAAAGGGTCAACGACGCTCCGATGGTCGGCTCGCTCTTTCCTCGGGTGAAGCTTTTAGTTTTACGGCTCGTAGACTTCGGCTGCTTTGGTTCTTTGTGACCGCTCCGGTTAACGGCCTGCTGAGGCTCTAAAAGCTAAAAACTCCCTCAGGAGTCGAGAGAAAGAGCGGCTGTAAAGAAGAGGGACTACTTTACGTCGCGTCCCTCCTCCAGGCGTGAGGAACGGGCGACTTCCTGCAAACCAACACTTTCAGCTTCTAACCGACGGTTTGCAGCCCTGCAGGTTTCGGCTGATGAATGATGAGGCTCCTTTCTGTTCTTGGAGGAGGTTCTTCCCTCCCCCCACCTTCGACCCAACAATTCGTTTAGTTTGAGCCCCCCCAGCTTGTCTGCCCAGTGCTTCCAGCAACCATTACTGGTCCTGCTGTGGGTTTACGCTCCACACAAACCGATTTATCCAGAAAGAAACAAAGTTATCCGGAGCCGCGACAAGCCGAAGGAGATGGAAAGAGATGAAACTGGGACAAGGAGACGCTCCAGTTTCACGCGACGGACCGCCTCAACGCACGTTTAGACCACGAGACCAGTTCTGAGATGTCGAGCAAATCAAGTCCGGCGTCTGAGCCTGGAGAACGATGCACGTTATTCCATAAAGGTCAAAGGTCATTAAGCAACGTCCAGCGCTTCTGGGAGGACCCCCAAGGCGTTCGCAGGCCAACCAAGAGACGCGTCTCCTCCCAGTGGGACGTGCCCGAACCACCTCAGCTGGCTCCTCGATGTGGAGGAGCAGCGGTTCTACTCTGAGTCTCTCCTGATAACTGAGAGTCCAGCTCTGCAGAGGAAACTCATTTCCACCTCCTGTATCCACACTGTAAAAAAAATCCGTAAAAAAACAGGTAAATGTGCTGTGGAAGTGTGAAGGAATTTTCCGTTATCATTTTTTACAGGGTTTCTCCATTTTTTTTTTTCGCGCAAAGCACCCTGGGAACAAGAACCTTTGAGAAGAAGCGCAAAAGAGGACTCCATTTACCTGGCACCCTAGATTAACAGAAATTTATGTAAATTATACATGAAAAAAACTGTTAAAATACGGGAAAAATCCGTTTTAGGGTTTACGGAAATATCTGTAAAAAAACGGAGAATGTACTGGCAAAAAATTACCAGGACATTTTCCGTTTTTTTACGGATTTTTTTTTTACTGTGCACAGTCTCCTTCTTTCAGTCACTACCCAGAGTTCCACATGAAGTTAGAGCTTTGCCTTACAGCTCAGCTCCCTCTTCACCACAACGGACCGGTACAGAGTCCACAACACCGCAGGCGCTGCACCAGTCTGTCAAGCTCACGTTCCCCTCTTCCCTCACTTGTGAACAAGAGGAGCTCAAGTAATGGCAGAAGCGTTCAGTGCAGTTCTCTTTGTTTCCAGAGTTTCATGTAGGAAACGCAAGTTAAAAGGTCCAGAAACTTTGAGCCTTGAGGAGAATGTTAGGAAAAACATTCAATGGCAGGGGTCTGCAACCTGCGGCTCTGGAGCCACATGCGGCTCTTTGGTCCCTCTGCAGCGGCTCTTTCAAGCTTTGACCAAAACTGAAATTTATAGGATGTTGTACCCACAACAAAAAATGACTAGTTTAACAGTTTTCCTGTCAACTCCTTTGCAAATATGTGGATATTAGTACTAATACACAAAGTAAATTATACTCACTTTAACTTTATGCTTTATTCTTCAAAGTAGGATACGCAATTACCATATTTTTTGGACTATAAGGTGCACCAGATTATAAGGCTCAATAGGGGTCTGCAACCTGTGGCTCTGTAGCCACATGCGGCTCTTTTGTCCCTCCGCAGCGGCTCTTGCAAACTTTGACCAAAACTAACATAAAACTGAATTTTATCAGATTTTTTTTCATTCAACCGCTATTTATACAGGCTAGCCTCGTTGAGACATGGGGACTCATTTACAAGAGGGACCTGTTCCAGACAGAACATATAAAGTACAGACAATAACAGTAGACAATGACAACAATAAACTACAATAAAAGTAAGTTTAAAAAAAAAGTTACATCCACAACAAAAAAATGAATAGTTTTAGCCATTTTCCTGTCACTTCCTTTGCAAATATGTGGATACTAGTACTAATGCACAGAGTATATTATCCTCACTTTAACTTTGTTTTATTTCTTCAAAGTACAATACCGTAATTTCCGGAATATAGGTCGCAGCTTATCATTTTTGCATGCCCTGCGACCTATATTCAGGTGCAACCTATTTATGGCTTTTTATAAAATAAGCTGATTTGTAATCATTTATTAACAAAAATTAAACTGAGACACACTCTTACAATAATGTCAGCTAACAAATGTATTTTTTTAGGTGTTTATCCTGCTAAAATTATTCATTTATTAAAGAAAAGTTCAGCTCAGACACATATTTGCTATAATTTTTATCAAACAAATAATTGTTTTTAAGTGTTAATCTTCTTAAAAGCCTTGCTGTGCGCTCCTGTGGAAGAGACATTTGCAGCAGAGCTAAACACGGTCCACATTTTGTCGTAGGTGCGACCTATATATGGATTTTTCCAATTTTTGGCAATAATTGTACAATGCGATCTATATTCCGGTGCGACCTATATTGCGGAAAATACGGTACTCAATTTCTCCACAATAAAAAATAAATAAAATAACACATTGAGCATGGATGGAATCCAGTCTTTTCTTTTATCTCAACATGTAAAAATATCAATGTTAACAATCATCAGATGTGTTTAGTTTTATAATTTAATGCCTACTGTCCTAAAAAGCCCCCTCAAACAAACCTAAATTGGCCCATGGGCCAACAGTTGATAATTGTAGCAGTTTTTGTGGCTCTGGACACGTTTGATTTAGTGAACAAAAAGGCAGAAATGGCTCTTTTGATCATAAAGGTTGCAGACCCCTATAGGAGCATGGCTGTGCACCTGTGGGTGGATCTAAGAGGAAACTAGATTTCACAGTTTGTAGCTTTAATTATGTTAAAGGGCGTTCAACATGACACGACTCCTGCCAACAGGTGTTCTATAAAATCTACCTTCAAATAAGAAAAAAGGACAATTCATGACCTTCACTGCTCGTCTCCGTGTCCTGAACACTAATGGGTTTCCATACCAGAAGATCTGAAGCTACTGGTGACAGTTGTGTTGGAGGACTCTGTCACCTGTTCACAAAACAACAGATTGTTGACCTGGATCAGTGTGTGTGTGTGTGTTGCACCTGACAGGACACGTTAACGCTCGCCGGCCTCCTGCCGGGCGTCCTCGCACACCAAATGTCGAGCCACATGAACGCACGCACACATCTCGACGCCCGTGACCTCACGGTCTCCCATTATTCACAACGGTGAGCTCATTACGAGTTTCAAGGGTGTTTTGCCGAATCATCTCCTCGCGGCAGCTGGTCGCCGAATAAATTTGCATGGAGATGTGACGTTTTCAACAGCTGAGACGCACCGTGGACATTTGGAGGCGTCGGTCTGCTGATGCAAAACTCCCAAAATATTCTGTGACCCATCTGTACAAAAATAAAAATAAAGGGTGACAAAGATGCTGCAGAATCCTGAATATTTTATCTCACCCCAGAACGTGAAGAACTCGTGGCTGGTATCTGTTTTCTGCATTCTTTGGATGCTTCTGACACACACTGAAGATTTTCCAGTTTCTGAGATGTAGACGTGGCTGGCACGAAACACTCAGCGTTGGGGATGAATCAAAGGAAAAGGGACGAATTAAAAACAAACTTAAGGGAATTTGAACTCTGCAAAGTCTGTACACAGAACAGAATGCAAGCTAAAACAGCAAAATGTAAGTTAAGTCTAAGGTTTGAAAATGCCGCCTAAAAAGTAACAAAGGGTTGAATAAGTGTGAAAAGTTTAGTTGAAAGAAGCAAAAGTTTGGGGAAAATGTAGCAAAGAGAATAATAAAATGGTAGCTAAAAGTAGCAAAATGTTATTGAAAACAGCAAAATTTCTGTAAATTTAGTAAAACGTTGATCAATTATAGCGAAAAGTTAATTAAACTCAGGAAAATCTGCACATGGAACAAAAAACTAGGGATGCATAATATCAGTAGGGGTGCGAATCTCTCAGTGTCTGGAGAATCGATTCGATTACGATTTTTGACGCACCGATTCGATTAAAAATCGATTTTCGATTCTAAAACGATTTTCATTCCAGGATCGATTTTCGATTCAGAATTTATTTTTGATTCTGAGACGATTTTCCATTCTGAAATTAGTTTCGATTCTGAAACAATTTTCAATTGAAATCATGAAAAGATTAAACAATAATGTAAACGAATAAAACATTTATTTAAAACAATAATGTATGCTTGTAGCAAACATTGATAATGTCAAATAATACAGTATAAATACAGCAGCCTGATTTGTGAGCAGATGGGTATATGAATAGAATGCAGCAGCTTTAATCGGGTCCCGGAGGTCACTGGTGTCTATATCCAGCAGTCACTGTGCGAGAGGCAGGGGACACCCTGGACATGTCTCCAGTGTCCAGTCCATCACAAATAATTCAAAATACAAACGTAAGCAAAGGTTTCAGCATAAACATTTAACTCAAAATAAAATAGACTTCAAAATCATATTGCATTCATCCATGTTTCAAATGGATGCAGGTTGCTTTCGTAAATGAGCCCTCGAGGCTCAATAAGATTTACCTGACTAAATAAAGGTTGAATGAATGAAAAATGTGTATGGATGGATTTTGTTTAAAAGATTTGTTTGGTAAATCTTTTCAACAAAAGCCATCTATCCATCATCTTCACCCGCTTTATCCTTATCGGGTCCTGGAGGTCACTGGTTCAGGTCAGATTTCGTCTTCTTTCTACCTTTCATTTTATGTATTCTTTCTTATACTATGAGATATGGTTTTATTTTCTTTATATTTTGGGTTTTAATGTTAAATTTTTATTTAAAAAATAGTAAAAAAAATTTTTTTAATTTAATAAATTTTTTTATCGATTTTGGGGCTTTTAGAATCGATTCTGAATCGCCAGGACTAAGAATCTCGATTTTTTAAAAATCGATTTTATTCCTGCACCCCTAATTAT
>JBBPBX010048358.1:0-11087 GCA_038048925.1 Garcialebias charrua | reverse complement strand
TATATATATATATACTGTATATATATTATATATTTATAAAGTGTTACATCATTTTCAGCCCCTTTTTGACATCTGCATTTGGTAACAGGCCAAACTGACAAAGACCAGGCAGGATAATGTATTCTAATTCCACAGTAGAGAAAGCTGTGTAGTCTCTGTATGTAACAGGTTTCTCTTGTAAATGAGTCCTTGAGGCTCAATGGGAACTAACCAGTACAAATAAAGTTTTAATTAAAAAAATTAAGTCTAGGAATTTTAGATATATCGGTATAGAATATTGGCCAAAAATTGTGCATCCCTACAAAAAACTCAAAATATTCAGCTCTACAATCAAAACAGACATCTTTACACGGTTGTAGTCAATGAAAAAAAATACTGCATCATTTATATTTGTGATTTGAATCTCTTCTATACGAGAATAAATTTTGATTTAACAAAATCTGAAGGTTTATCTGGATCCAAACTCCAGATAAAAGCTTAATTTCATAACATGACTCCTGGGATGTTGATTCTATATTGTTGATTTTATATTTGGAGGTAAGGCCCATTATTTACATCTTTGGCCCACCCGACCGTCTGCTGGCTCATTGTCCCACGTTTTTCCCTCCCCAGACCCAAACACAGTTGGGATCAGGTGAATAGATGCAAACGACGGTGAAACCAGCAAAATGTCAGGAATTTCAGGAATGTATGAGCTCCAGATGAGTCATGTCTTGGGTTGCCACCTCCTAATCTTAAAGAGGTGGGTCAGTTTCAACATTAAATCAATTTTAAATGAGCATAGTGAACTATAAAGACTGAACGTGGTGGTGTTTTAATGTTGTTAAACTAACACAAAGCAGTATTCTCCAGCTCACTACAGTGTTTGGGAAAAACACATCAAACAAACGGTTGGATTTAGTAAGACACAATTAATGTTGCCAGATATACAATAGTTATTGTATTCATGAAAGGTTTAGGGTCGATATGACACATGATACATTGGTTTAAAATATTTTAAATATAACACATTTTTTTCCTTTTTTTAATCTTGATTTTATTCCCACATCTTCAGTGGTCCAGCGGAGACAGGAGTTTAAGGAGATGCAATGTAGAGCAAAGCAGAAGGTGTATGATGAGCTGTGTGGGAGGCTGGACACTAAAGAGGACTGGACCAACTGATGAGACAGAGGGATGAGGCTAGAAAGGATGTGCAGCAGGTTAGGCTTGTTAAAGATAGGAATGGTAATGTTCTAACAAGTGAAGAGGGTGTGACTTGAAGGTGAAAGGAGTACTTTGAGGAGCTAATGAATGAAGAGAATGAAAGAGAAAGAAAAGTGGAGGTCATAGAAACTGTGGACCAGGAAGCTGGAAAGATTAGTGAGGGTGAAAGAATGAAGAAAGGGAAGGTAGTAGGACCTGATGACATACCAGTGGTGACCCCTGAAGAGGGAAAAGCCTAAAGAAGATCTTCTGATCCAGTGGTGTTCAAAGTTTATTTTCTTTTAAAAAGTCACTACAGTGTGGTGGGACTAAAACCTGGGAGTGGATCCTTGCGGTGACAATGTTGTTGGTTCAAATTCCACCTGGGAGTTTTATTTATTTATTTATTCATATTTTTATTGTAAAAATTCTTCTGAAACCACAGACGTCCTGCTCAAAACAAGTTCTTGAAGCACCGAAGGGGTGAAGGAGAACCGCAGTTCATCCATTCCCTTAATGAAGTCCAGCTTCCTTCGGGTTCGTAAAGTTCTGTGCAGATTATTTCATCATAAATTTTGTGTTACATTTTTTAAACGACAAAAACATCCCCCGTTTATAGAAAAATCACCAACAAAGCTCGGGGGGCCAAAATGATAACGTTTCTAAATTGCGGTCACGGACAACACAAAATCACTCAGAGGGCCGCAAATGGCCCCTGGGCCGCACGTTGGACACCCCTGGACTCAGACACATGTTTGCCAGGTAATCAACCCTCCACCCAGTTCCCCAAACACACTTCTTCTTACAGTCCCACTGAAAAAGAGATAACTTAATGAAGTTAGTAATAAAATATTTAATTCTGAGTAAAACAGTAAAACCTGTAGCTACGACATAAAACCCGACCAGTGATTCTACAAATATGAAGGTCAAAGCTGCCATGAGTTGTTCCTTTCTGACCGCTAATCCCTACAATTCGGAGCTAAAGTGTATAATTGTTGTCCAAATAATTAAGAAGGCGGTCACTAACAGCCGGTAAACTAAAGTGGTGCAGAAATGTAAAACCAGAGAAGCATCGAAGTTGTTGATAAAATCTGACTGGATTGTGTTTACGCATCCAGCTGTTAACAACTATAAAATGAACGATGCAACAACTTCTTTAGTTGATGAAAAGCAGCCGGGGACAGCTCCAACCTCTTTTATTTATTTATTATTATTTATTATTTATTTATTCATTTCCATTATAAAACACAAAGACAATTTCAATTTTTTTTCCAAACAAACTTAAAATGAAAGGAAGCAGAAGAAGAAAAATGAGTTGTTCCTTTCTGACCTTTCCTTCTTAACAAAATCAATTCAAACATAATCATCCATCATCAAATAATAATCATCCATATATAATACAGCAAAATACATAACTCATCCAAATTTACCGTTTAGAATTCATTAGATATTAATCAACTTATATGTATATTTTCAACAAAATCTTAACGAGCCCACCCAACCCTTGATTGGAATTTTCCGTTGCCGTGGCAACTCGGAGTCAGCAGTCACTAGAGGGTGACCTGCGAGGGCAACAATGGGGGTCAAATGACTTCTTGTGGATGAAAGTCCGCTCCAGTTCCTGGTGGGGATTAGAAGATCAATACTTTTTCAATTTTAATTATTTTTTTTTATTTTTTTTAACAAACAGAACTACAGAACACTACATAATCAAAAATATATACAAACTCTCGTGAAGGATATCACTACACATAACTACAATTTACAAGCTAGGAGGCGGTTTACAAAATGATGAAAGTTGAGAAATATGTACATACAGTATATCAAAATACAATAAATGAAAAAGTACACAAAGGAGCAGGACAATATTAGAAACTTAAAACAGCAAGTTTTTAGATAACTGTTATGAGATGGTTCTAGCAGTTTTCCAGTTTTTTAATCTACCGGTACTTAATGAAGAATAGTACGTAGGCTTTGAACATGGGAAGGAGGGCTCATTATCCCTCCACTTACTACAATGAATGTGGTACTTTGCTATAAGGACGACTGTATTTATGGCATCGGAGTAAGCTGAGCTTAAGTTGTCTACATAGAATAAAATGGCATCAATATCAAATGAAGGAATGTTGAGTTTTAGATTAATCCAGTTTGTGATGTCAGTCCAAAAACTCTGAGAATATTGACATGAAAAAAAAAATGCTCAAGGGATTCACCTTTGGATTTACAAAAGGCACACAAATCAACCTCAAATTTAAATCTGTGCAGAAACATGGCTACTCAATACTGGAGTCCTGAGATCACCAAATCACCTCGTCCGCCTCGCTGCGTTGGTGTTTTTAATCTGCAACTGTCTGTCTGCTGCCGTTTTGATGGGTTGCTCTGTTTAGTTGTGTTGACGCTCCCTTTCCAGGGCACCGGCCCCTGGGACGGCTGTGGCCCCCCAGGGGAGGTTGGGGCCAATCGAAGCTGCCCGTTTGTAAGAGAGTGTAAAAAAAAAAGTCTTTTGTGGGTTAAGAAGGAGCAGTGTTTGTGGGAGGCTGGGATTAGTTGCTTCAGCTTTTATTGAAATGTCGTAAAGCTGCCACTTGGCCTCCGTTTAGAGTCCGGCCCGGAGGACAGGATGGATCGAAAGGAAGCTGAGGCTTCAATTCTTTTCCGCTCGGGGCCATAAATGAAGCCAGAAAGAAAAAAGAAAAAAACATCACGGCAGCGTGACAATGGAACGGTCTTCTTCAAACAAACAGATCTGATTATCTTAGCACTTTGAGATTTTATTAATGAAAAGTGCATTATAAATGGAATTCATTATTATTATTATTATCTTCGTGTTTTTCACCATTACAGTAGCTTCAAATAACTCAAATCCAAGTGTCAGTATCTTTTGTAGAGNTGTTTATTGTTAAAATTGTTATTAAACTTGAAATTTCTTTGTATTTTAGGATGCTGCTGATACACACAAACCTACAGACACATGGAATAATCATGAAGACTATGGGAGGTGATGCTGAACATGGATGACAACAAGTTTGTGCGTCATTTCAGAGTCAACAAGACCCAGTTCACATCTGTAATGATGCAGCTGCAGGAGAAAGGCATAAGGAAGGAGCACTGTCAAGGTGCAGCACCAGTCCCTGTAGAAAAGAAGGTCCTGATGTTCCTGTGGTACATGGCCAACCAGAACAGCTTCAGGGAGATGTCTGACAAATTTGGTCTCGCAGTCCTCAGCACACAGGATCTTTGTGGGAGGCTGGGATTAGTTGCTTCAGCTTTTATTGAAATGTCGTAAAGCTGCCACTTGGCCTCCGTTTAGAGTCCGGCCCGGAGGACAGGATGGATCGAAAGGAAGCTGAGGCTTCAATTCTTTTCCGCTCGGGGCCATAAATGAAGCCAGAAAGAAAAAAGAAAAAAACATCACGGCAGCGTGACAATGGAACGGTCTTCTTCAAACAAACAGATCTGATTATCTTAGCACTTTGAGATTTTATTAATGAAAAGTGCATTATAAATGGAATTCATTATTATTATTATTATCTTCGTGTTTTTCACCATTACAGTAGCTTCAAATAACTCAAATCCAAGTGTCAGTATCTTTTGTAGAGATGAAGCGCAGCTCTCTCCGACTGGTTCTGATCAAAGATTGATGGCTCCCAGTAGGCACGAACCACTGGTCATAAATTAACTGGCATTTAAATTATTTAAACTGGACTTTTCCACAGTTTGTTTCAACGCATCGGCAAAACATTCAAAATCCAGATTAAACAGTTCCTAAAATCTGTGGCTTGTTCACTTCGCAATGCTCCGATTCTGCCACAGAAAACAACTTACCGTATTTTCCGGTCTATAAGTCTCACCTCTCTATAAGTTGCATTGTCCAATTATTGGCCATAAATAGGAAAAAATCCATGAATGTATCCCACCTCTCTATAAGTCGCATATATTATGCGTCACCGCTGACACGTCGTGTATGTTACGCATCACCGCTGACAACCCGAAATGTGGACCGGTGGTTAGCCGAAAAATACGGTAATTAAACCCACACGGAAGGACTTTAACAAGATTAACACGGTAAAAACAATTATTTGTTTGCTGAAAATTATAGCAAAGATGTATCTTAGCTGAACTTTTCCTTAATAAATGCACGTAATTGTCAAATCAGCTGGATTTAAAAAGTAGTTTCGCTAGTACACCCGCACGGGTGGGACCGCAGCATTTTCTTTAAAATTTAGCAAGATAAACACTTAAAAATTTATATATATTTTTTGCTGACATTATAGCAAAAGTGTTTCTGAGCTTAACTGTTCCTTAATAAATTCACGTAATGGTCAAATCTGCTGGATTTAAATTGTTTCGCTTTGACGTCTTCCAAACCGTCCCGTGCGCTGTGAAAATAAATTATAAATAAATTGAATTTTAGCTCAAAAATCTCATACAGCTAACAGTTTGTAAATGTCCATCTATTACTTTCTGTAAGTTTGATAAAAGTCTGTCCTGTGGTTCTTGACCTATTTTGCTAACAAACACTGAGCCAACAGTAGTTCATACCTCCAGAGCAGGAGGCCGGGCTGCGACAGAGTCAGTCCGACCAGAGGAGGCTGCCGTCGGACACATGAGGTGGGAACGGTCTGTGTCCCCTAGCGGACAAAAGTGGTACTGCACCATTTTTTGCCTAAATGAAAAACGGTCATATCTGAGCCAAAAATGGGTTTAAAAACATGGGAAAAAATCCATAAACATGTCGCACCTCTCTATAAGTTGCAGGGCATGCAAATTAGGCAAAAAGGTGTGACTTATACACCGGAAAATACGGTAATCAAACCCAAACAACGTCCTTAAATCTGTTAATTTCACAGATATTGCGCTAAAGTGTGTTGTGGTAGTAGAGTCATCCACAACGTACTCCCGAGTGCTACACAACACACCACAAATTAGATTTAAAACTTAAGCGTTTATTGTTGGGGTCAACCTTGTTCGTCTGTTAGCAAAATATCTCAACAACCACCGGGCGTATTTTAATGAAACTCTCAGATTGTCATCGTTGGGTGAAGTTTTAGCCTACAGCTGAATCACTTTTAGAGTCAACGCAATCCAAGATGGCCGCCCCAGCCGACACAAAAATGGCTATAGCTCGGCTAAGACTGCAGATGTTGTGTTTAAGTTTTGTGTTTTGGCAGCAGAGTCTAATCCACAACAAATCCTCCGAGCGTGACGTCTCACATAATTTTATTTTCAAGGTTTCTCCACAAATCTGTAATCTGTAGCCAGAATTATGAATGTAGAAGTAAGAGATTTGTTTATACAAGTGTGTAGATTACAAGTATCTTTTTGCGTGTTGTGTTTCATTCCTAACTGCTGCGCTAACGCCTCAATCCCACATTAGGATTACCCTGAAACCCATCTGCTGTTTGTCGGCCTGGTTGCACTTGGTCCCAGTAGCCAGAAAACACCAGCTCCAGTTAATCCCGGCTGCTGCTGCTTAAACGCAAACGGGCCTGTAAGCCGTGCCCCGGATCAACGTGCAGCGAGCACACTGGGAGGAGATCTGAGCTTGTTTATTTGTGTCAGCGAATGTCGCCCGGTTTAATGCATCAGAACGTTTAGAGACGACATCATCGCTGCTCTCTGAGGTGAACCTTCAGCTCATAACGTCGACTCAGGGCAGGAAGCATGAGCCGAAACAGAACGCTTCTCAGGCTGTTCGAGCCTTTATCGACATACAGTTTTAGATTAAATTCTGGAAACAATAAGAACAGAATATGAATTATGATGCCATTGAAGCGCTCAAAACTCCAACGTAAACTAGAAAGTTCCTGTGATTGGGAACATTTTCAGCTATAATCTCACCAAACTTCACCTCTATATGTGTAAAAAAAAAAAATAGCTGAGCTAAATCCATTTAAATGTAGCTTTGACTGCCCTCTTGAATTGTTAGATTTGAATCCAGTACAGGTAGTCCTCGACTTACGACGGTCTCGAGTTACGACGTTTCGTAGTTACGACGCATCTCCCATTTAAAAAAAATATATATATTTTGAAATTTTATTTTGAAAAGCCGAGTTACGCAGTTTCCGGTTTCTGGTTTTACTAGCTGCGGAGGCTACAGCTGCCCTGTACTCTCTAAAAAAGCTAAGCCTGGTCCTCTGGACATTCAAAAAACAAAACAAAACTGTACATAGTACAACTTACTGTTACTATGTGTATTGTGAACGCGGTTTTACGTCGTAAACAAATACGTACGGAGGATGGACCGAGCTGGACGGCGGTTTTACGACGTAAACGCAATAGAGAATACGGAGGAGGGACGGAGGAATGGCTTCACCAGCATCCCAGTAGGAAATTAACTCTTTTTTTCCCTTCGTTATGGCTCCCAAATGTATGTGTGTTTTGATAATTATGTAGGGTACTGTGTTAGGATAGGCTAAGTGCTTAGTAAAATACAGTACTGCACGTATATGGTTCAGTATGCACATATGTTCCGACTTACGTGAAATTCGGTTCATGACACATCGTAGGAACGGATCTCCGTCATAAGTCGAGGACTACCTGTATTTGATGGGCCTTGCTCTCAGGTACCAACACACCAAATTTCAGCTCCATCGCTCTAAAAACGGCTGAGTTATTGTGTTTTTTCCCTTTTAGCTAAGGCGGCCATCTTAGTTATTTGATTTGTATCAGGAATGTATAACAACTCGCTCTCAGCTACAACAAAACCAAATTTCAGCTCAGTATCTCAAAGTGTGGCCGAGTTATAGTCAATTTTGTGTTTACTGCGATAGCTGTGGCAGCCATCTTGAATCAAAATGGCTCCAAATGTTAATATGTTCTGGAGACACATGTGATGATTACTTTCTGTGAGTTTCAAACAAATCAAACGGTGACGTTCTAAGATTTCTCTGGGGACCTCTACACCCCGAGTCATGTGACCTCACAGCAGCAGTTAGTGTGAGAGGCGTTCTGTCAGGTGTTTTGTGTGGAAAAATGGCGTCTTTGTTTGTAAATTACGTCACCACGGTAACTTGAAACGTCAACAAAAGCAAAAGCACACATCACGGTGCCGAGCTGGTCGTTTTGATATAACATTTGTGGGGGTACACGACACGTTGTGGTTCAGGCCGCATTAAAGTTGACGGAAGAGTAAAATATAAATAAAGTTAAGAAACCCGTGTCAGGTGGATAATAAAAGGTGCTGCCTTGTTGGATAACATTTTCTCTAAAGCTGAATAGTGACAGTCGTGCATTTGTTTGTAAATGTAAGACTAGTGAGACAATAAAAAGATGGCAAAAATGCTGAACAGAACACATTAATGTATTATAAAATTATAAAATGAATAAATAAAATAAAATAAAAAAATGTTAGTTGAACCTTTGAAATGTTGAGTTTTTTTAAACACAAAGACAATTTACAGACATATGAAAGGGAAAAAAACAAGATATAAAATGAAAGGTAGCAGATACCGGAAATGGAAGACGAGGAGAGTACCCTCGTTACTACTCTGATGGCATACCTGGACACTGCCCTGAATGTCAATGCAAGGAGAATATTAGTTGTTTTACACTGTCGTTCACACATTTCACTTGTCACACATTGTTGTTCTTTTTTGGTGACATGTCTTTTTAAATCAGTTCTGCTGAAGTACATTAGCCTGTTGAATTGTTCAGTCGTCCTTTTGTTTTTCACAATGTGTTATTTAAACATTATGTACATTTTTGAGTGTTCCTTTTGTTGTAGTTTTGATTTACATTTTTTTAGTTTTTTGTAGAAATGGTGTTGTTTCCAGGCAAAGTTACATTGTAGCTCTAATATATTAAAGAGAAAGTAGAACCAATAAAGTAGTTGTACATATATTGTAACAGCATTGTTTAACAATTGAATAACCTTGTTTTAAAAATGTGAAATGCAAGCACAGTTAATAACTTTCAGTATTTTATATGTGTACATTCAATCTTTAATATACTTTTTGAACAATGACCTGAATCAATACAAGTTTTCTTTACAAACCTTATATACGGTGAGGTTGTTTATGTTTTAAAAATCATAATTAATACGTATGTTTTATTAATAAAGCAACCACATACAGAGACATGTTCAGTTACAAACATCTACAAACAATAAATACAAAAATTAAAGGTATGCTCAGCGACGGTGATGGAAAACTCAGGTGAGGAGCAGTTGTTCACATCAAGCTGGACTTTATGAAGAGGAGACCGACACCGGAGGCGCATGATGATTGGCTGAACTGAAGACTGTTACAATTTACACACAGGTTTAATTTATGTATCCGGTGACTATTCAAAAATATTTTCAAAGTCAAAGTCAACTTTATTGTCAGAACTGCAATATGTACAGGACATACACAGAATTGAAATTGTGTTTCTCTCAGTCCCTCAGTGCAACAGTAACTATTTAAACATTGAAACACTGAAACATATAATAATAGACATAAGCATAAAATAGTAAAGCTGTAACACTGTCCTGAGTTTTTGCATAGTGGTACAAGAGTATGAAAATTTACACCAACTCTAAAACTAAAACACTAAACATTTAATGAACATAATACTGTCCTGAGTTTTTGCATACTAGTATAGAAAAAGTATAAAAAGTATAACTATAAAATAAACTAAAGGTTCTAGCATTGACATTTGCAAAGTGGCAAAGCAGCATATGAGTTAATGTACACAGTATATGTATGAGGTAGTAGTTGATGTTGTTATAGAGGCAAAAGTGGCATATGCAGTAAGGCACATTGGGCATCCTTAAATAAGGCTGGTCAGAGAATACTGTATATGTATCAGCAGTAGTGTAGATATAAAAGTAGTGTAAATGTAAACAGTAGTAATAAATGTAAGCAGTAGTAATAAATGTAAACAGTATTAATAAATGTAAACATTGAATGTAACCAGTAGTATGTAAACAGAGAATGTAAACAGTATTATGACTATAGGCAGTGATGTAATACAAACATTAGTGCAAATATGAGAAGTAGTGCAAACTGAATGAGCACATGACCGAGAGTTTAGTGAATAACCCGTTTGATGACACAGAGTCCAGTGTTAAAATCTTTGTGTTGTGTGGTAATGTGTGAGAAAGTTTTTAGTGTTAAGGCAGTTCAAATGGGAGGGGGGGCAGAGCAGGCAGAGTGTTTAGCATCCTGACTGCCTGATGAACAGAGCTGTCACTCAGTCTGCTGGTTCGAGCCTGGAGACTTCTCAGTCTCCTCCCTGATGGCAACAGGCTGAAGCAGCTGTGTAGTGGGTGTGTGGGATCACCTGCCATGCAGAGGGCTTTCCGAGTGAGGCGGTTGCTGTGTAAGTCCTGCAGTGAGGGGAAGGAGGTGCCGACGATCTTCTCAGCTGCTCTCACGATGCGCTGGAGGCTCTTGCGGCAGGATGCAGTACATGCACCAAACCACACAGTGATGCAGCTTGTCAGGACACTTTCTATGGCACCTCTGTAGAAGGTGCACATGATGGGGGTTGAAGCTCCAGCCCTTTTCAGCTTGCGGAGAAAGTAGAGACGCTGGTGAGCCTTCTTGGCCAGTGATGCAGTGTTCCTGCTCCAGGACAGGTCCTCTGAGACATGCACTCCGAGGAACTTGGTGCTGTCTACTCTCTCCACTGCGGTGCTGTTGATGGTCAGAGGGGCATGTTGGGCATCCCTCTTCCTGAAGTCCACAACAATCTCCTTTGTCTTCTCCACGTTGAGAGTGAGATTGTTGTGTCCGCACCACAAGGCCAGGCGGCTCACCTCGTTCCTGTAGTCCGTCTCATCGTTGTTGCTGATGAGACCCACCACTGTTGTGTCGTCCGCAAACTTGATGAAGTGGTTGGAGCTGTATGATGGTGTGCAGTCGTGTGCAGAGGCGGTCCTAGCCTATTTGGCGCCCCGGGCGAGCAACCCCAACGGCGCC
>JBBPBX010048357.1:0-14356 GCA_038048925.1 Garcialebias charrua | reverse complement strand
ATATATATATATGAAACTAGAAGCACAAGTTTCAAGATTTTCTCTAGGTGGTTATACATTCCGGCTCAAATATATCCTCCCAGTATTGGCGTATTGTTTTTGTACTACTAGTGTTTAGTGTATTCTTAGTTTAGTGTATTTATTAGTTTATATCTTAGATCTTATTACTGTTTTTTATTTTACAATTTATACTTTTGTTGGATGTAACTGAGACCCTGTGTACACAATTTCATTCCACCACGTGTACCACATGTGCTGGAATAACAATGAAGAACCTTGACCCCACTAATATTCAGTCAAGGTGCAGCACGTTGGGAACATTTAAATACACT
This sequence comes from Garcialebias charrua, assembly GCA_038048925.1. NCBI lineage: Eukaryota > Metazoa > Chordata > Actinopteri > Cyprinodontiformes > Rivulidae > Garcialebias > Garcialebias charrua. The sequence goes on along the minus strand of JBBPBX010048357.1, from coordinate 14,024 downwards.
TTCTGTTGTTATCAAAAAACTTCTTGTGTCCAAGTTTCAAGTGGAGGTTGTTTAAAATACAAATAAATTTGATTTAAAATTAAAAAAAATAAAACTACATTTTATTTAAAATAAAAAATAAAACTACGGTAACCTTCCCCTGAATAAGGACGACCAGTGTCCTCAACACCAGGACGCAGGTCTGAAAGAGATTTTATGAATTTTTTTAATATATAAAAATACACATACAAATGTAGGAGAGGACAAGCTTAATAATTTGACAAGTGACCATGTTTTTCTCTATAAATAATATAAACAGTAAGTAAAAACATAAAAATAAAGCAGACATATACATACCAGGTGGTGATTCCTAACTGATGTATTGCTGCCATTGTTAAATAACCCATATGTGACAACAGAGCTCCTGAAATTCTGCTCTGGGTTTTGGTGTGCCACCCCAAGATTTTCACTGCCCTCCCCTTTAAAAAATCTGGAGGCGCCTCTGGTGTAAATACTGTACAACACTCTGAGGTTCAGCAGCTGGGATTAAAAATATTTCTACCTTTCAGCCTCAGCTTTCACAACCCATTAGTTGTTTTTATGAGGCCGTTTCTTTGAGTAATAAAACTGCTCTTCCATCACACGAGTTAACAGTTCAGGTTAATAGACTTCTATCACAGCGTTTGAGCCCTGCTGCTGATTTATCTTTCTCATAATTGGTTTTTAAAAGCGTGTTTTTATGTACCGGCAGATTCATATGAAGAGAGGAGACCACCTGAAGGCGGCGCGGATGCTCATTCGAATCAGCAACAACATCAGCAGGTTTAACGCTCGTGAGTCACCTTTACTCACATATCTTAACCCGGAGTCACCAACCTTTTTGAAACTGAGAGCAACTTTGTGGGTACGGAGTCATACAAAGGGCACCAGTTTGATAAACTCTTCGGAAATAACAAAGCGTAAATTGAAAAAAATGTATAATAAACATATTTTTACGAACATATTTTTAAGATAGACATTATAAAATATATAGAAATACAAAAAAAGAATAACTGAATAAAATGAAATTTTAAATGCAGCTAAGTAGTGAGTTGTGCTATTTTTAGAACAGGTCCGAGGGCACCTCAAATGGTCCTTGGGGGCACCCGGGTGCCTGCGGGCACCATGTTGATGACCCCTGTCTTAACCTTATATGTCCTAATGCATGCTCAGTAATCCAGGGAGAAAACTCAACAAGGGTTAATCAGATCCTCTGGACAGATTCTTGTTTGTTGAAACGTTTCGTCTTTTATCCAGAGTGCAAGAACTCTTTAGGATACAAGATGAAACGTTTGAAGAAACAAGAATCCATCCAGAGGATCTGATTAAACCTTGTTGGATTAACCATATAACTCTCGGGGATTGTCAGGATGTGCAGCAAAACTGCTGGCATAGACCTACACAAAGTGAGGTCAGTGAACAAGGCCAGGCAGATTCTGGCAAACCCTGATCACCCACTCCATGACAAGTTCAGGTTGCTTCCATCTGGACGCAGGTTTCTGCAACCCAGATGTAGAACGAACAGATTTAAAAACTCATTTATCCCAGTAGCAATCAGGTTTCTTAATGCACACTAATTTTAACACAGTTATTTTAATGTCTTATTGTCTTGTGTTTATATGTGTGTGTGTGTTGAAGTGCATACTGTATGTATGAATCTGTGCACACCTATTGACTGCAAATCTAATTGCCCCTCGGGGATAATAAAGGAACTTGAATCTTGAATATATAATCCCTGATTACTAATCATTTGTGTGTGTGTGTGTGTGTGTAGATGTGGTTAACATTCTGACGTCGGCAGTAATTGAATGTCAGCGTGCTGGACTGAAGAACTCAGCCTTCAGCTTTGCTGCCATGTTGATGAGGCCGGAGTACAGAAACAAGATCGACCCTAAGTACAGGAAGAAGATCGAGGCGATAGTTCGGTGAGCGCTCAGGATTCACACCATCCACCTCACAATGTAGTTTCTTCAGCAACTGGTTTATTTCTCATAGTTTCCATGTCTCCCACTCCCCAGTCGTCCCGACACGTCCGAGTTGGAGGAGGAAACCACTCCTTGTCCCTTCTGTGGCTTCCAGCTCCCGCAGAACGAGCTGCTGTGCATCTCCTGCAAGAACAACATCCCCTACTGCATTGCCACGGTACAAACATGTCGCCACTCGTACGCCGGAGTTCCCAAAGGCAGCACGGCCTGCACTCACATTTGTTATGGTTTCATCAGGGTCGTCACATGCTGAAGGAAGACTGGTCCGTCTGCCCACATTGTGAATTTCCTGCTCTCTATTCACAGTTCATTGTGTAAGTGCCATGCTGACGTTAACTCCTCTGCTCATACGATCAGATCTGAGTCATGTGACCAACGTTTGAATGTTGATGACATCAGTTTTACAGATGTTTAAAACCACAAGTAACTAAAGTTAGATCAGTTCCCTTAAGAGTAAAAGTGCGCTGGACGACTGGATCGTCCTAATTATGACACTATCGCTCAAGTGTAGGAGGCCATAGAAACCCATTTTGTCCAGACAGGCCCAAAGACCTCTGAGTGAAGACATCTGTCCACTGTCTGAGGACACCACATGATCTTTAGTTTTTAGTGTCTCTGGGCGTTTCTGAAAATGTTCACGTGAACAAATATCTTTTTGTCATCTTCATCGCGGCAGACTGAACCGTGGCTGACTTTGTTGCAGGCTGCTGGAAAAGGAGCCCGCGTGTCCCATGTGCTCTGAGAGCGTGAGCGTGGACCAGGTGAAGAAGATCTCCGATTGTTCCAGATACCTGCAGACTGACGACCTGGACCAGTGAAGAACGGGAAAACACTAAACCTGTTTACATATAAATATTGTTCAAATGTTATTCAAGGTCAACTTCTTGTAATATTTTGTTTTTCATATGACTATGTATTCTTCTGTAACTTCAGACCAACTGTTTCCTGTTTGATCCTTCAGCTCAGTTTGGGATGAGAGGAAACTCAAAAGACAACCATGTAGTGGGCATGACCGTGTCCGCTCTGATACACCTGTGTATTTTTGAACTGTTCCAGCGATGACCTTTACTGACCTTTCAAGTAATCTGACATTTAACACAATTTATTTTATTAGTTTAAATCAAAGGACAGATTTACTCAAAAAGAGACTATTTCTATCTTTGCTTTTGTTCTAATACAAATATAATCAGAGAATCACCTGTGTTTATTCATGAACAGTGTTGTAAATTACAACACTGTTCATGAATAAACACAGGTGATGCTCTGTTCTGTTCTGTCAATTCTAATAATCTTTATGCTAAATGTTCTGATGTATATTTTCTCAAACTGTTGTTTCAGAGTCTCTTTGTATCTAAATTTAAAAATAAACTCCCTGATATCATTTTACATTGATAAATTTTGACAGTGGCTGCTTTTCTTTTGCCTCTTAGAAATAAAAGACCAAACATTAATGTGCAACATATTCCTCTATTGTGTAAAACTTCAATTTACAAGAAAAAGATAACCGGCGCAAACCGTAATACAAAAAGTCTTCTCCGTCATGGTCACATTATTTACATCCACGGTACCGGGACTGAAACTGAAGAACTTGGACATGATAGCAGGTGAAGGAGCAGCTAACGTGCATCGTTTGTTCAGTAATGAGATGCTGGAGTTAAAAAACAGGACGATGGTTGTGTTGGGACTTCAGTGATGAAGGTCAGATGAGTCAGTGATGAAGGTCAGATGAGTCCCTGCTGAGCCCCAAACCAGTTTCTTTAGTTTTTGTTACAGGTCCATGTGAGAACAGAGAGTCCTGGAGGCAGGTCAGGGGTCATTTTTTAGCCTTGCCTTTCCCCTTTCCTTTACCTTTGCTGGAGTCTTCCTTCTTCTCCTTCTTTGACTCTTTGGTTGTTTTGGTCTTCTTCTGCTGCAGGGAAGAACCAGGTAAGTGAGCAATAACATTACAAAGCTGCTGTTTCCATGTGAATGTGCTTACTTTGATCATAGCATCAGTTTGGAGATCCTCCCCGCCGTCCTCAGACCCGTTTCCATCTGGGTCCACGTCCTCCCCATCCAAGTCTCCACCAGCACCACGGCGACCCTTCTTCACAGCCTGCAGGGAGTACGGTGTCAGGTGAACCTCTCTGTTGTACGCTCGTGTGAACGCCGCCTTCACCTGAAAAGGACAAAAAAAGACAAGGTGTCAGATATTTAACAGAACAGTCACTTTCTATGAATTGATCATTTACAGCTGCGTGAACAGCTGTAAAAAGTGTCAGGACTCCTTAAATATGTCCTTTTTGCAGAAGATACCACATTTTTTTGTTTGGGTAAAGATATAGAACAGATGTTGGAGTTGATAAAGACAGAATTTGTCAAAAAACAAACTTGGTTTAAACTTAATAAATTATCATTAAATCTAGAAAAAACTAATTACATGATATTCAGTAATAAAAAGAAAACTGTTGATGTTCCACTCAAAATTGAGGGTGTTGAGATTTGTAGAGTGAGTGAGGTGAAGTTTTTGGGTGTTATCATTGATGACAAACTGACATGGAAACAACACATAAATTCTGTAAGAATAAAAATAGCTAAATCGATTGCAGTACTATACAAGGTCAGAGACCTATTGAATGATAAAGCTCTGTATTTGTTGTATAACACAATCATTGTTCCACACTTAATCTATTGTATTGATGTTTGGGGGAATGCGTGTAAAACAATCACAAAGCCTATTTTTGTATTACAGAAAAGAGCTGTAAGAATTATCACTAGAAAACATTACCGTCATCCATCAAGTACATTATTTTATCAACTGAAGTTATTGAAGTTCCATGATTTGGTAGATTATAATATTTTATCAGTTATGTATAGGGCTCAGAACAACACACTACCTTTAAACATTCAAATGCATTTTGTTAAAAGACAAAGTTGTTACAATCTAAAGGGAACTGATATATTTGTAAAACCACAGAACCAGTTTAAAGGGACGGTCTACTTCAATCCAGGGAACTGGATTGTGGAATGGTTTGGAGAATGAAGTTTAAAAAAGCTAAGTCAATGTTTACATTTAAGAAAATGATCAAAAACGAATTGTTAAAAAAATGAAGTAGTTTAATGTGTAATGTTTTTGAATTAGAAATTAGAAATTTATTCATTTTTGTTCTGTTACTTATAGATAATTATTGTTTGAATTGATTGTTTTAAAAAGGGGCAGATATAAGATTTTTTTTCTTCCTTCTGCTCCCTTTCATTTTATATTTTGTTTTCACATAATATATGTGATTGTTTTGTATTTTACACTAAAATGAATAAATTCATAAATGAATAAATATAAAAACAGATCTAGAGCTCTAACGAGTCCATGCAGCAGGTGGGCAGTGTCAGCATCCAGAACAGTCCTCTGTCACCAACAGAGTAAACATCTGCTCACCTTGGGGTCCAGTTTGGAGTAAGGATCCGGCTGTCCGCCCCAGCTGCTGACCTCCATGATGCTGTCCACGTCCTCCCTGACCAGCTGGTAGTCGTCCAGCAGCTGCACGGCCTGAGCGGCGCCCTCCGCTCCGTGCTTCTGCAGCGGCTGCAGCAGCATCAGTCGCAGGTAGTGCAGGTAGTCCAGGTTCACCGCCTGCCTGCTGCCCATTGTCCTGCAGGAAACCAGAGGAACCAAACGCATCAAGGAGAAGTTTTCATCAGTGAACGTTGATAAATAATAATAAACAACTCACTTTAAGCTCATGTGAGAGGCCAGCTCCTGAACGATGCGGGCGTGTTTATTGGTGGAGGAGTTTTTGCCGAGCCAGCTTGGGAAGACGGGGAACTGAGCCATGTAGCCCCTCATGAGCTCGCCTGGTATTACACTGGCATAGATGGCCTACACACACACAACACACATCTGTGTATTTGCATCAAACTGAGGACATTGTATTGACTTCCATTAATTTTTGTTACTGTATTTATGCCTAACCCTGACATTTTCCCTAAACTTAACCATTACTGGTCTATAGCTAACCCTAACATGAACCAAAACTTAATTCACACCATACCTCTAAACCTAACTAGTAAAGCACAGGAGAGCTGCAAATAAAGTGAGGACATTGAAGAGGTCCTCACTTTACATCAAATACCTCACTTTGATAGTAACTATCACAAATGGTCCTCACTCTGTAGTATATACAAGTACACACACACACACCGTTATAAACGTCTGGTGCCCGAGCACAGGGCTGTGTGTTAGTGGTTCCTGCACAGATGTAAAGAAACCGTCTATTGAGCTGCGTGTTCTCTGTGCCAGTAACGTGCACGCCGGCTTCCACTCGGGCTGCAACAAACTTCTAGTGCACGCCCTTCTGCTCCAGCTCGACCCCGGTGCCCCTTTGCAGGCTGAACAGGTGTCCGGGCTCCCGTTGCCATGGTTACATTACCTGCGTGGGCAGCAGCGACCAGTTCTGTCTGGAGCGGATCTGCCGGTCCACCAGGTCGCCGTCACAGATGGAGTCTGCCGTCTTGCTGAGCAGCACCAGGTGGGACTTCACGTCTCCGCTGCAGTGGAGACAGCACGGGGACAATGAGGACGACGGTTTGACGGCGGGCGCTGCCGGCGAACCAGGAAGCTTGTCTCACCGAGCTGCAGCTGGACGCACGTGCACGTAGTTCTCCTGGACGAACAGCGGCGCCAGCGAGTAGTCGTGGAAGAAGAGGTCGGACTTGTCGATGAGGCTCATGTGGGCGCTCCCTTCGGCCGAGGCGAACACCTTCCTGCAGACGTCGAACGGGCCCAGCTTCATGTCCTTGCGGGCGCCGGCTGCGTCCGACTTGCACTGGTCGTACGTCATCACCTTGTCCTTGCAGGACCACATGCTCAGGTTGTGGATCACCTGCAGACAGGAGCCGCGTCAGAAAACACCCCACCTGCTGTAAAACACAACACTTCAAACTCTGTACCTGCCGCACGTCGTGGTTGGAGGCCAAGATGATTTCATTGAGGGCTGGAGGCGGGATTTTAATCCCCTCCTTGTAAGCGATGGACATCATGGCTCCCTGGAAATATCATGAACAGTCACAGACTTGTGTCTTTTCATGCGTTGGGTTTTACTCTGCATGTTCCAAACTAAATGCTGCTGTGAGACGAGGAGGACACGCACCTTGATCTGCTCCACCCGCGGCCGCTGGAAGCGCAGATCGAAGCAGTAGTTGGCCAACGATCTGATCTTGGGGTGGTTGCGATCGTTGCACATGCAGATGATGGGGATCTTTGTGGTTTTGATCAGTGCGATTAACTCCTACGAGACGCAAAGTTACCAGTCAGTAAAACGCTCTAATCAGCTGTAGGAGTTCATGACTCATCCTGACACCGCTGTCGTACAGTATTCACAGGATTTATAAAACCAAGCCACCAAACTAGAACTGTTTCCTCCTCATGAACGTTCATGAACGTTCATGTTGTGAGTCATGACCAGCAGCACGTGTCAAACATGATGAACTGTGAGGAACTGTCCCACATTACCTGAACGCCTCCTCGGTCCTCATTTCCAGCCATCCCGTCAACTTCATCCATGATCATGACGTGTTTACTGCTCACCGTCTGAGACGTACCTGAGACACACACACACCTGTTATAATATACATGAACACACACACATTTATATAAACACACTTTCAACTCCAGACACTCAACATAAACACATTTCCTGAACAATAGATGATGTGGGCCTGTTGGCGTCATCGTGCCGTGATCTTCAGCTCTCACTGGAGAGGTTGCAGCGGTGTGTGAAGCGGCTGGGATGAGAATCATCACCTCCACATCTGAGGTCATGGTCCTCCACTGGAAACGGGTGGATTGCTCTCTACAGGTCAAGGGTGAGGCTCTGCCTCAAGTGGAGGAGTTCAAGTATCTCTGGGTTTTGTTCACGAGTGAGGGAAGAATGGAGCGTGAGAGTGACAGATGGATTGGTGCAGCGTCTGCAGTATTGCAGACTCTGTACCGGTCTGTTGTGGTGAAGAGAGAGCTGAGCTGCGAAGCAAAGCTCTCTCTCTGTTTACCGCTCAGTCTACGTTCCTACCCTCAACTCATGTGCTCTGGGTAGTGACTGAAAGAATGAGATCATGGATAGAGGGGGTTGAAATGAGTTTCCTCTGCAGGGCAGCTCGACTCTCCCTTAAGGGCGAGGCATAGCTCTGCGCTAGCGCGAGGCCACGCGGCGCCACGCTGTGCGAGCTGCGCTTGCACAAGCCTTTGAACGCTCGCGCGAACGCGCCAAGCTCAAATTTTACGACCGCTCACACGCGCGCGGTGTCTCACAATAAACTGCCCTGGTGGCGGACTGTTTTGTGTGACACACAAATGAATTAAATTCCTCTTCTTCATCGCTGATCTGGACTTTTCTTTTGTTTTTTTGCCAAAAGTCAAGTGATCGCTTGAAGCGGTCACCATTCACTTCCTCCTCCGATGAGGAGGAATGAATGAACTTGTTCTCAGACCCGACCTGTCAATCAAATCAGTAGGCTGTCAGCAAATGACCAATCAGCGACCTCAATTTGTCCCCGTAGCTAAACGCTCCGCCCTGCTTCTGCTCAAATGACATCAAGTATTTGGAGAGAAAACGTTGAAGAGCCACACGCTGCTTCACGCTGTGCTCTGCTGTGAACCCCACACGCGCAGCACAGGTGCGTGGCGCTCGGTCCAGCGCGGAGCTTTGCCTCGCCCTTTAGAGATTTGGTGAAAAGTTCATTTATTCAGGAGAGACTGAGTAGAACCGCTGCTCCTCCACATCGAGAGGAGCCAGTTCAGGTGGTTCAGCATCTGGTAAGGATGACTCCCTGGGCACCTTCGGGCATGTCCGACTGGGAGGAGACCCCGGGGAAGAGCCAGGACACGATGGAGAGACTATGTCTCTCAGTTGACCTGGGAACACCTTGGAGTCCTCCCAGAAGAGCTGGATGTGGAAAGATGTCTGGTCCTCCCTGCTCCAGATGCTGCCCTGAGACCTGACTTCTGAACAAGTGGAAGATGATGGTTGGATGGATGGATGGATGGTTGGATGGATGGACAAAAGAAGAATCACCTTTGTAGAAATCCTCAATACTGGTGTTGTTCAGCGACTCTGCAACGACTTCCTTCAGACTGTTCTTGCTGCGAGTGCAGCTGGCGTTCATCTCCACGTAGCTGAAGCCCAGCTCCTTCAAACCAAACAATAAATAAAGTGAGGGCGACTGAACACACAGACAACACAACAACAACACAACAACAACAACAACAACAACAACAACCACCACAACAACAACACACTGTCCACTGTGTTTTCATACTGACCTCACAGACCAGAGCAGCTGTGGTGGTCTTCCCTACTCCTGGAGGTCCAGAGAGCAGAGCAGCTTTAAATCCTGACCCGTCATCTTTGCCACCTCCAAATTTACCAAACCTGGCAGCTGCACAGAAAAGTAAACATAAACACACTGTAGTAAACATAAACACACTGTGTGGCACACAGCTGCACTTTAAGAGACTAAAGTCAGTCTCCTGCTACCTGCTGGCTTGCTGCTGCTGCTGCTCTGGTTTTTGCTCCAGTTCTGCAGCCAGCGGAGCAGCTTGTTGGCACAGCTCTGCTCCCCCTGCTGGCCGATCACGGCCTTCAGAGACCGAGGACGGTACTTGTCCACCCAAAGAAGACTCTCCCCCGTCGGCGATGGAGGCGAGCTTCCTGGAGCCGGGGAGGGAGGAAGGCCCAGCTCCCTCCGAGCCGTCTGACCCAAGCCCCTCCCAGGTGGGGTGCTGCCATCACCGGCCCTGGAACTGTGAGCCCGCGACTGTCCAGTCTTTGAAGGGCTCGGGGTGTGGGGGGACCTGGAATTACCCTTGGAGGGGGAGACCTTCTGTGCTTTGGGAGTGTTCTTTGAGGTGTGGCTGGGGGGAGTCCTGGTCTCTGAAGCGTTGCTCTAATCCAAACAAAAAGATCATCTCAACATAAAAACAGAGCAGGACCAACAGGGTCAACACAAACTATTTCATAAGGACTTTTACAGTGTGCTTTATGAATGTTTCTATTTTTTTTACAGGTTTATGAATGTTTTATTAATAGGTTTATGAATGTTTTTTAATAGGTTTATGTTTATTTTTACAGGTTTATGGGTGTTTTTTTTACAGGTTTATGGGTGTTTTTTTTACAGGTTTATGAGTGTTTTATTAATGGGTTTATGAATGTTTTTTAATAGGTTTATGTTGTTTTTTTTACAGGTTTATGGGTGTTTTTTTACAGGTTAATGGGTGTGTTTTTTTACAGGTTTATGAGTGTTTTTATTTTTTTACAGCATGGTTTACAAGTGTTTTTAATAGGTTTATGGGTGTTTTTTTACAGGTTTATGAGTGTTTTTATTTTTTTATAGCATGGTTTACAAGTGTTTTTTAATAGGTTAATGGGTGTGTTTTTTTTTACAAGTTTAAGAGGTTTTTATTTCTTTACAGTGTGGTTTTACGAGTGTTTTTAATAGGTTTATGACTGTTGTTTTTTTACAGGTTTATGAGTGTTTTTATTGTTTGAGTGTTTTTATTTTTTACAGCATGGTTTACAAGTGTTTTTAATAGGTTTATGAGTATTTTTATTTCATTTTTACAGCGTGGTTTTACAAGTGTTTAATAGGTTTATGAGTGTTTTTTTATAGGCTTACGAGTGTTTTTATTTTTCTTGCAGCGTGGTTTTACAAGTGTTTTTCAATAGGTTTATGAGTGTTTTTTTATAGGCTTATGAGTGTTTTTATTTTTTTTTGCAGCGTGGTTTTACAAGTGTTCAGTTTTTCAATAGGTTTATGAGTGTTTTTTTATAGGCTTATGAGTGTGTTTTTACAGGTTTATGAATGTTTTTACAGCGTGGTTTACGAGTGTTTTTTTTATAGATTTATGAGTGTTTTTATTTTTTTACAGGTTTATGCGTGTTTTTAAGGAATATAGAAGGTAAACTCTTATTTTCAAGATAAATAAATAAAATATGGGTACAAAAGAAGTAAATAATGAAAGAAAACAATTTAAACTTTTTCTGTATCTTAAAGACCGTGTAAAGTGAATTTCAACATTTTCTTCAATAAACATTATAAATGTCGTAATTGTAATCTTGTAAATGAGTAAAAAGTCTCAAAATTGTAGCTCAATTAATTTTGGAGTTATAGATCAAACTGTGTATAAACACATTTCTCTTTCAGGATTTTTTAGGCGTGGTTTAAATGTGACCGCGTTTCGTCACGCGGTCACAAGCCCCACCCCCTGCAGCTCCAGCCGTTATAAATGCGTTCTTCGGTGGAGCCGTTCACTCGCTACCGACCGTCTCCCTCCAGTACTGGCGTGCTGCTGGAGCGACCACATGCCACCTGCACCTCCGCGCACCTCCGCCCCCCCCCGCGCGCGCGCGCTGTGGCGATCAGACCCCGCATGCATGTGACCGGGTCGCGCGCGTGTGTGTGTGTGAGTGAGAGGCGATCAGACCCCGCATGCGATGTGACCGGGTCGCGCGCGCGCGCGTGTGTGTGTGTGAGTGAGAGGCGATCAGACCCCGCATGCATGTGACCGGGTCGCGCGCGCGCGCGTGTGTGTGTGTGTGAGTGAGAGGCGATCAGACCCCGCATGCGATGTGACCGGGTCGCGCGCGCGCGTGTGTGTGTGTGTGTGGCGATCAGACCCCGCATGCGATGTGACCGGTTCGGACCGCGAGTCCGCTCATCTTCTAAAATAGCGCTGATTATAACAGCGGAGTTATGTGTCCTCAACTTTAAAAACATAACCAGAGTTGTTAGTGCACTAAAAACAGCGTAACTCTTGGAAAAAGGAGCTGCTGGAAGCCAGAACTCAGATAAAAACAGAGCAGGTGGATCTCTGCTTCCCCCGTATGCCTCCCCACACAGCTCAGCTCTGAAGGGGGCTGGACATGGCGCAGTACAGCGCTGAAATCACGCCCACGTGCGACACGCCCCCAGCGTTCTAGAGCAAGGCAAAATCAAGTTTTTTCATGATTTTTGAGACTTAATTTTATAAGGAAATCAATGTTTTTAATCAGTCAGATTTATATGGGTGATTAATAACACATATTTATGCCGTGTGACAAAATAAAAACACAAATTTAATTTCACTTTACACGGTCTTTAAGCTTCTGAAATACAAATAGAGTTTAAACTTCAGGTTTTAGAGCACTTTGCTACATTAAGCCTTGGTGGTTTGAATAAATGAAAATGTGCAGATTTTTTATGATGTTAGTGACAGTAAATTATTTAAAACAACATCTAATTACCTGTGCAGTATTTGTATATAAAGTCAGTCAGTAGATCAGTTTAAGTCCAAATGGAAAACACATCTGTTCTCCCGGGACTTCACTCAAATTACTTTCTGATTGATTCGAGTTTTTGGGAAATTGCAGCAAATATGCAAAGGCTGTCTTGGTTTTTATTAGTACTGTTATTTTATTGGTATTTTACTGTAAATTTTATTAAACTTTCATTTTTATTAAACTCAGTTTTATTTATTTTATCATATTTTTTTAGCTACGATGTTGTAATTCTGGTGAGGCACGTTGGTCAGCTGTGGTTGTTTGTAAATGTGCTATATTAATACACTTTGAATTAAACTGAATGAAAGTGTAATTCTAATTTAATTCTGCAGGTTTTACAGATTTTTCTGCTTTTATAAAGTCCAGTTTAAGCCAAACTGGAAACTAAACCCATCTCAGAGTCGACCAGACGTGTTCGATATTTGAGCACTGACCTCCGCAGCAACCTCGTACTTTGACTTTTTTCCTGGTTTGGTTCTGATCAGGTCCAACAAACCGTCTTCATCGAGGACTTTGGTGCCTAAACTCTCCGCCTGAGGAAAGAATGAAAACAAACGGTTTCATATGTGTTGTGTTTTCCATCTGAATGAACAGAATCTGTACTTTAAAGGCGAGTCACCTTCTCCAGCTTGGACACTCCGCCGTCTCTGCCCTGAACCAGGTAGGAGGTCTTCTTGCTGATGTTGCCCGTCACTTTGCCTCCGTAGCGCTCAATCAGAGACTTGGCGTCGTCTCTCTCCATGGACTCGAGGACTCCCGTCAACACAAACGTGCAGCCCTCCAGACAGTTCTCCGCTCCCTGAAAACACAGAGCGTTTGGTGACAACACGCCTCCTGCATGTGGTTCGGCTTGGACACGCACTGAAAGTAGCTCCTGCAGCTGATGGGCCGTACCTTGGGGATTTCTTTGGATCCCAGAGCTCGTGGTCCTTCTCTGTTGAGGAAGTTTCTGTAGGCTGAAGAGTGCAGCTTCTTCTTCTCTGCATCGTCAGGGCTGATGCTCGTAATCTGATCATTAGACAGAAAACCTTCGTTAGTTAAAGTTGTTGATTATGTTCAGTGCAACTGAAAAGTCGTCACCTCAGGTTTCTTGGGAGAGACTTTAGGTGTGACCTTCACGTCTGAAACTGGTGACGTAAGTGGTTCCTTTTTGGGAGAAGCTTTGGTTTTCGTGGGTGTTTTGTTTCTCGGCCCTTCATCCTTCCCCTCGTCCTTCTTCTTCATCATAGCCAGTTTGGAGCTGGTTCTGATGGGGCTCTTCTTGGGCGGTGATGGACTCAGCCTGACCTCCGACCGGCTTCCTCTGGTCTTCGAGGGGCTGCTTGTGCTGCTGACACCTGCAGCAGCTGTGCCGCTCTTCTCGGGGGTTGTGCTCGTACTTGGTTTATCTACAGAGACTTTACGAGCCTGGTGGGGGAGGGGGGGGGGACGTTTAAATATACATTTTCACAACAAAGTGAGCGTGCCTTTTGTTATATATGCTATGTGTGATCTAACACAACATTGCAAACTCTTGAGTGATCTTTTTGTGCTTGAGGAGTATGTTGAGGATGACTAGCTATGTTTCCATCCAATTTAAATTCGATTTTTGAGCGAATTTTAGAAAATTTCGCTAAAATGTAAATTAAAATTATGAGGATCAGAAGTGTTTCCATTAAACTGGCTTGAAGCGCATCTGCAATGCCACGCAAAGCGTCTCTACGTCAGACGTCAGCGTCATTACGTCACACGT
>JBBPBX010048355.1:15711-25782 GCA_038048925.1 Garcialebias charrua | reverse complement strand
ATGGGAATTGCCCCCGCGCGATTACCTGAAGGAATACATTCACGCCTTTTACGGCAGGGGGCGTCACCCCGCGTCAGAGGTACCGCCCTTTAGGTACTTAAGCGACTGACGCCCCTCCATCTTTCTCAAAAATTGCACTTCACCGAGCTTTCAGCATTGAAAAGGGCCAGCTATGTTGCACCTCGTTCCCTTCCTTCAGGGAACATGAGTTATGGTGCATAACTTTCAGTTCCCTTTCAGTTTGGTCTCTCGGTGCAACATACTTGCTATGGGAACGTAATTCATTCACGCCCTTGAAATGCTCAGCAAAATGCATGTGAGAACCTCCGTCCTAAGAGACGGGCATCTCCCAGCTGCTTACTACAAGGGATGCAGAGAGCAGATGCCAAGAGGAAAAAAGCCAAATGTGAGAGACATCCACATGATGTCTCACATGGCCATGTATACAACACCAATTAGAGACAGCCTAAGCGTGCTCCAGTAGTGTGAGTACTCATCAACTCCTGTTTCCCTTTGAGCATTCTGAGGGACAGGAGGAGCAATGTTTTCTTCTTCTTTTTTTTTTTTACGGCACGACTGACAAGTGGAGCACATCCTGATGTTGGAGATCAGAGGGGAAACCTTTCCATTATACATCTCCTAGGCAAAAAACATAAACATCAAGGTATACTCTTGTGAATGTTATTACTGCTTGTGTCGGGACAAAGCAACCAAAGCCTTAGGCTTCCAGCCAGTACCTTTCAAAGGCCAGGCTGAGAGTTGGCACAACCCCAGACGTGGGTGCAGAAGCTGTCCACGTGCCTGAGTCAGTAAGTCCCTATGAGGAGGCTATTGCCATGGTGTCCCCGACAACATTGAGATCAACTCTGGGAACCACGGTTTGTGTGACCACTTGGAGGCTATGAGAATCAAGGAGAGAGCTCCCTGACGTACCCGTTCCAATGTCGCCCCGATCAGAGGGACAGGTGGAAAGGCATAGTAGAGCACCCCTGCTGGCCAATCATGTGCCAGAGCGTCTATCCCCAATGGAGCATCTGTCTCCTTCAAGGAGAAGTAGAGGTCACAGTGTGAGCTAGCTCTGCAAGCGAACAGGTCCACAGAGGCTCTACCGAAACGTGACCATACCTGTTCCACGATTCGTGGGTTCAGGTTCCATTCCGGCGCCAAGAGAGGCCCTCTTGAAAGGGCATCTGCTCCATAATTCAGATCACCAAGGACATGAGCAGTGTTGGGAATGTTACTTTAAAAAAGTAATTAATTATAGTTACTAGTTACTTCTCCCAAAAAGTAACTGAGTTAGTAACTGAATTACTCACCTATAAAAGTAATTAGTTACCAGGGAAAGTAACTATTGTTTGTTTGGTTGGTTTAAATTTAGATATATCTACGAATTAGAAATGCTTACAGCACCTCAACAGAACATGACTGGTTGACATACTACGGTATACTTCAAGTTTTTTCTTCATTACAAATACAGGTTAACAAAATAATATAACAATTGTGTTTTCAGCTCTATGCACACCCTGTACTGTTCAAGTGTTTTCTTAGAAATAAAAGTAAACAGTTAAAATAAGTGCTTTGTAGTGTAAAATAAAATCAAACCCTCACACAACTGGTTCTTCAAGTATTTTCTTAAAAACAAAATAACCATTTTAACAATATGAAGTACTTTTAAAACAGTACTGAAAATCTGAATTACCTGAGCAGTTGTGAGAGATGCTTCATCAGATCAGATTACGACGGACGTACACTTCGCTCCGGGACATAATGTACACTTCACATGCATGTTCTTGCCTTTTACCTCAAGGAGAGTAAAGTAGTGTCTGTATTTCCACTTTGAAAACGCCAACTTTCCCTCCCGACTCGCCATTTCTGCAGGACTTCTGCTAACTTTTCAGATTTGAAGCTGCGAGCCTGCGGCTTGTGGTTTGAGAGTGAACTGAACAACAAAACCTCTGATTGGCTGACCTCTGCCTGACACTCTACCTTAGCCAATCAGCAGCATCCTTATTGTTTCGCCCCTCCCTCCCCTCTGCTCCCTCCCCCTCCTACCCTCCCTCCCCTCTGCTCCCTCCCCCTCCTCCTCTCCCTCACCAAGGGGGGAAAAAAAGTAAACAGTTTACGAGAGCCAGCGCGGAAGACAACGTTAACTAACGTACCCCCATTTAGTGAATGTAACGGTAACGGCGTTGTAACGATAGACATAGTAACTACTTAGATTACCCGTTAATGAAAAAAATAACTCCGTTTGTAACGTTGTTTATTTGTAACTCCGTTATTCCCATCACTGGACATGAGTCGCCCTAAGTGACAAGATTCTTGGAGCACACCATGTGAGCATCCTCCGTGTCAGATCAAGAAGGGACCGGGACCTCGTCCCTCCTTCTCTGTTGATGAAGGACACCGTGGTCCTGTGATCTGATTTTACCAGGATATGATGCCCAGCAACCAGACCTTTACTGAAGAAGTATTTCAATGACAGGAATACGGCCAGCAATTCCAGGAAGTTGATATGTAATTTGGCTTCCTGTTCGTTCCAAAGGCCGCAGGCGTTCTGGTTTCTGCAGATCGCTCCCCATCCTGTTTTTGAGGCGTCCGTCGTGATGACTACACGGGACGACACCCTTCCCAATGAGACTCCTTCCGTGAAAACGGACAGATCTCTCCAAGGTTCCAGGGCCTTTAAACACTCTGGGTCTATCTTAACCTTTTCTGTTTGGTTAGGCAGAGCGGGTTGTATTTGTTGGTTTAACCATACCTGTATGGCCCGCATTTTCAATAATGCACGTGGCACACAAGGAATGGCTGCCGCCAAGAGGCCTAACAGGCGTTGGCACGTTTTCACAAGGACCCGTTGGTCCAGTTTAAATTTTCCCAGGCAATGGTGAATGGAGGTGAATGGAGGAAAAACTTGTTGAACAGTTTCCTCTGAGTAACAATTTGATGGGCTGGATCTTGGATTTTTTAAGTAACAGGACACAGAGAGTAAGGGTGAATAATTGTCTCTCTGAATCTAAGTCCTCTTCCACCGGGTCACCCCAGGGATGTGTACTGTCACCCCTGCTTTTTATTCTATACACCAACATGTGTCGGAGCAGACATGAGAGCAGGTACATTATAAAGTATGCAGATGATTCTGTTATTGTCAGTCTGCTTAAAGGAAATGAAAGTAGCCATGGGCAGGTGACTGATGATTTTGTTCAATGGTGCGAGGACTCTTTCCTCAAACTAAACACAGATAAGACAAAAGACATGATCATTGATTTTAGGAAGAAACCTCACCAGCACGGAGTCACTTTAATTAAAGGTCAAGCAATTGAGACAGTGCAGTCTTACAAATATCTCGGGACAATCGTAGACGATAAATTAAACTTTGAAACCAATTTTGACAAGGTGTGCAAAAAGGCCCACCAGCGCCTTTATTGTCTAAGGAAACTCAACCATTTTAATATTGACCGAACCATAATGACCATGTTTTACCGTGCTTTTATTGAATCTGTTTTATCCTTTTCCTTGGTTTCATGGTTTGGTCACACTACAGTGAGAGGAAAGAATTCCCTTCAGCAGATTGTTAAGCTGTCATCTAAACTGACCGGAGGAACCCTAACCTCAGTAACATCCATGTATGTTAGTCAGGTACAGAGGATAGCTTCTTCTGTTTTAAAAGATGTCCTTCATCCCCTGTATGGAGAGTTTCAGCTTCTTCCCTCTGGTCGGAGGTTTTTAGTCCCGAAATGTAGGACAACACGTTTTAAAAATAGCTTTGTTCCCACTGCTGTTACTGAAATGAACAAACGGAATAACGTTGAAGCTTTTAGTGGTTAAATGTTTTTATTTTTCATTTTACATATGATTTGGGGAGCCTTAACACTGTTATGTGCAACATTATCTGTTTATAGTTTCTTTTAAGTGTTTTTACTAAATGTTTTTACTGTTTTTATTTGTGTGTGCGCATGGATGGATGTATGCTTTGTACCACTGCAAACCACATTTACCCTTGGGTATAAATAAAGTAACCTGAACCTGAACCTGAACCTTCGAGAGCCATGCTCTGTATTGGACAGTGTCAATCTGTACACCAAAAATATGGTAACCCGTGACAGAGTCAGATCGCTTTTCTGTAAGTTTATGACAAAATCGAGAGACTCCAGGTGAGAGATCCCCTTAAGGGAGTGTGACAGCACCTGCCTTCTGCTTCCAGCCAGAATTAGCAGGTCGTCCAGGTAATTCCAAGACCCTGAGTCCTTGATTCCTAAGAGGAGTCAGGGTTGCATCCAGACATTTAGTAAATGTACGCAGAGCAGTCTTTAAACCGAAGGGTAAGACTTTGAATTCATAAGTGTTTCCTTCGAAAGCAAAACGGAGGAACTTTCAGTGTCTCCTCCACACGCCTATATGGAAATAGGCGTCTTTCAAATCCACTGTACATGCGTAGTCTCCTGGTCTCACAGACTGGAGAACTTGCCGCAGTGTAAGCATCTTGAACTTCCATCCATCCATTTTCGTCCGCTTATCCGGGGTTGGGTCGCGGGGTAGCATCCAAAGTAGGGAGGCCCAGACTTCCCTCTCCCCAGCCACTTGAAGCAGCTCCTCTAGGGGAATCCCAAGGTGTTCCCAGGCCAGCCGAGAAACATAGTCCCTCCAGCGTGTCCTGGGTCTTCCTCTGGGTCTCCTCCCGGTGGGACATGCCCGGAACATCTCACCAGGGAGGCGTCCAGGAGGCATCCTAACCATCTTGAACTTGAAAGTTTTAATTCTTTTATTGAGAATCTTGAGATCCAGAATCGGTCTCAAGGAACGGTCCTTTTTGGGCACCAGGAAGTACTTGCTGTAGTGGCCAGAGCGTAGTTTGCGTCCTGAGACCAAACTAATCACTCCCTTTTGCAACATCGTTGAAACTTC
The DNA here is from genome assembly GCA_038048925.1 of Garcialebias charrua. NCBI lineage: Eukaryota > Metazoa > Chordata > Actinopteri > Cyprinodontiformes > Rivulidae > Garcialebias > Garcialebias charrua. The sequence goes on along the minus strand of JBBPBX010048355.1, from coordinate 20,880 downwards.
CTCCCTCAGCACGTGTGCACGTGCAAGGTTGATCTTAGATTGCAACACCCCTGAGAAACGGGGCGGTCTCTTTGAGAACTGCAACTTGAGCCCGTGGCATTTTGTTGTCATGACCCAATCATTTGGTAGACACGCCTCCCAAGCCTGCGCATGCGCGCTGAGCCTGGATGGCATGTTGAATTGTTGCTCCTCGTGTTTCAGCGCCAAAGGGGTGACCTTTGACCCCTCTCACACTTTTTCGAGCAGGTTGCTCGGCCCAACAGAAGATATCGCGAGATCAGGCCGTCTCTGGCGGATCTTGTGTATCTTGCTGTGGTTCATAGTTTGACCATGCGGTCTGGGTTTTATAAAAATGGGACTCGAGTCAAGAACCAGGGCAGTCTGTGCTTTGGTACTTTTATTTTTGTACATGTTTGAAACAGTGTCTGTTTTGTTTACATATACAGTAAGCGAGTCATGTTTGGTGCGCGCACACATGTCACCAGCTCCTCGTAGTTTTTTACAAGCAGAGATTGGGATCAGAAAGTTAAGTTCCCGTACCTCGTGGGCGGGCAAACCTGTAAAATTATCAGTTCGTCCTGGCTCATCAGGTCCGAAACTGTTTTCCGTAGGAGGAGGTCGAAGCAGCACTCGGACGGTACTAAGAAGCCTCACAGTCCCCCGCGGGTCTCTTTCGTGGGAGACCACGCATGTTTTCCTTTGGTGGGGCAAATTTTTTCCTTGGCAAACCCTTGCGGAGGGCTTCCGCTTGTTTGCGTCTTTGTTCCAGCCTTGCCTGGACACGTTCCAAGGCTCCCCCAAAGAGTCCCGTCGACTCAATCGGGTGCTGTAGGAAAGTGGACCTCTGGTTCTCCGGGAGGTCCGACAGTGTTAGCCAAAGATAGCGCTGGACGACAACTATTTCTGCCATTGCATTGCCCTGGGAAATAGCTACTGTCCCCATCATGCTGAGCACGAGGTCAGAGGCACAGCGGGCCTCCTCTATGGCCTCAGTTGCGGCCTGTTCGTCCTTTGTTACCTGGATATCCTGTAGTTTTTCCACCAAGTACGCCTGCACCATGCTCGACGAATTCATTGCGCGAGCCGCGAGGCCTTGGGCCTTGTAGCACTTCTCGAGTTGTTTCTCCGAAGCGCGGCATGCCCTGCTGGGTAGCGCTGGTTTCATCCCTGTGGCTGTGGGGGCCAGGTGAGCCGCCATAGACTCCTCTATCGGGGGTGCGCTGGCGAGGCCCAGAGCCTCCATTCCCGCAACATTCAAGAGTCGGGACAATGGCAGCATGATGGGAGCCTTGGGTTCCGCCCAAGAGCGTTTGAGTTCCATGAGAAAGTCCAGAAAAATTGGCATTTTTTGCGACGTTGTCAGTTGCTTCGCGTAGAAGTAGCTTCCCACCAGCCTCGTAGCCTGTTGGCGAGGCGTGGGGTCTGGCCACGTGACCTGCAGGGCATCAGCGGCCTTGTGATACAGGTCGAACAGAGCAGGTACCGACAAGTCCGATCCCGGTAGGTTCTGCGCCAGGTTCTGGGAGGAATGAACAATTTCTCCCTTGTCACCGTATTCGGCGTCTATTGGTGCTGGGCGATATGGAAAAAAATCATATATCACGATATGGACTTTTTTACATCACGATAACGATATATATCATGATATATACAACACGATGTGTGTGTACAGGAAAAATTTGGACCAAAGTTTGTTTGTTTTTATCAAAAAGAAAATAACACAAACAGTATAACAAAGCATACAATACACATAAACAATAACAGTTGAAAAGACAATTAAACTAAGCAGAGAATTATTAATAAAGTTCTAAACGGCAGCATAAAAAAAGAACAATTTGAGAAACATAGCACAAAATTAAATTGCGTGTGTAAGAGGAGTTTCAAGTTTTATGATAAGCTAATAATATATTTGTATAAGGACTGTGCTTTTGGGAGTTTGCAGCGTTTAAGTACATCCTTAAATATATTTACTTCACTTAAAAAAATACAAAATAAGGGAGAAGTTTTCAAGTAGAAAAGGAATTTCTACTTTGGTCTAAATTTTTCCTGCAGGTGGCAGTAAGAGAACGGCTGCTAATAAAACCCACGAAGAAGAAATCCGCTCTGGAATCTGGAGTAAACAAAGCAAGAAACAGAAAAGAGAAAACGTTGCGTTTGATTCCGGTTCTGTTGTGTCTCTGGTCTGTTTTGTATTGGTTAACTGGACCCGAGTTCGGACTCGGTTGGACTCTGGGTTCATTTCCTCTGGACCCATTTTGTCTCCGAGTTTCAGCGGAGCAAAATAATGGAAGCTAAAAAGGTGAGCTTCTCCCTCTTTTTGGTAAAAGTTCTTCTTCTTGGGCTGCCTGTGCAGCGGTTTCTCCTTGTTGTGACACCGGCTACATGCCCCCGTGTCTCCTCTGCTCTCGAGTTTAACAACGTAAAGCATGTGTCGCAAACCCGCGCGTGCGTCAAACACAAAGCAGCACCGTCATGTCGCTAAATATGAAGCTTCTTTGCGTCGCAACGCAAAGTTATTTTTTTATTCTTATTTATCACGATAGAGACGATAGAAGGAAAGGAGCACGATAGACACGTTTCTATCGTCCCCACGATATATATTGTCATATCGCACAGCCCTAGCGTCTATAATAATAATAATAATAAACTTTATTTGTATAGCACCTTCCTACAATGCCTTGCATTGACCAAGGTGCTTAACAGGACAGAAAATATAAAAACCGGTACAATAAATCAGTGAAAATAGAATAAAAAACAACAGCAATAAAAGGAGGCAATGGAAATAAAAATGCTACATACTAAAATACCAAAGTAATAAAAGTTACACACTGAAAGCTTTTTTGAACAAGTGGGTCTTCAGTCTGGTTTTGAACAGAGTCAGATCAGAGGTGGCACGCAGCTCAAGGGGGAGACTGTTCCAGGCTTTTGGGCCGGCAACAGAAAAGACCGGTCTCCCCATTGTTTGTACCTTGAGCGAGGCACCTCCAGCAGGTGTTGACTGGCAGAGCGTAAATCTCTGCTGGGCTGATGGACTTTCAAAAGTTCTGAGATGTACAGAGGTGTAAGTCCATTCAGAGCTTTGAAAACAAACAGGAGCAGCTTGAACTGTATCCACACTGTATGTGTCTATGTCGGACACTTCTGGCGTCGAGTCCTCGACGGCAAGTTAGGAGTCTGACGCATTGTCCTCTCCGACTCGGCCACTGCACTCCAAGTCCACGTTTTCGGGCTCCGGTTCGGGAGCAAGCAGGTTAGTGCGACGTGCGACCTTCATCGCCGCGGTCCTTGCCATAGATTTGGCCAACGTGTCCGCGCGGCGTTTCCTCACTGTGGCCATCATTTGACGACAGTGGGGGCAGGAGTCGGGGGATTCCAGCGCTTTCCTCGCGTGCAGGATCCCTAGGCAGACAGGACAGGCCTCGTGGGTGTCCGTCGCCGAGAGGGAGTAGCCGCATCCGCTGGGGCATGGGCGCGAGCGAGGAGTCGTCGTCCTGGTTTTCTTCTTCTTTGTCCTCCGCTTTCCCTTCTCGGGAGCCATGTCCGGAGACGAGAAGAGTAGAAGTTGGTCCTAGTTTCCTTTTGTTCGAAGCCGTCTTCTCCGTCGTCTTGCTTTCGCTGGTAGACTGCTAGAGATTAGCCGACGGTTTTGACGCAGTTAGCGCCTTCGAGCGAAGCTGCGGAAGAGAAGAAAACTTCGGGTAAGTAGAAAAATGCTGGACTAGCTTTTGCCAGCCAAGCAGTACGCAGGAAAATTTTCTCTGTACGCTCAGTGTAGGGAGCAAGCTCACCTCAATCAAGCGACGCGACAACAGAGAGGCCCCGCAATGTTCAGGTGTTTAAGCAAGGTGAAGGGCGAAAAAGAGAAAGATGGACGGGCGTCGGTTGCTTAAATGCACAGAGGGCGGGGCCTCTGGCGCGACGCCGACGCCCATGCTGTAAAGGCGTGAATATATTCCTTCAGGTAATCGCGCGGGGGCGCAATTCCCATAGCAAGTATGTTGCACTGAGAGACCAAACTGAAAGGGAACTATAGATGCCATCCTCTCCCCACTAAGAGGGATATGTCATCAGCGCACGGTTTAAAGTCTGCTTCTCTGATGGTATTATGGTGCATTCACACCTAACAGCGTTTCAACGGCAGGAGCGTCCAGCTTACATGCAAAGTCAATGGGGGACGCGCTTCCAGCCGCGTCTTGGCGTCGGGCGTCACGTCACGTGCGTGTTGAGCGTGATGGAAAGCGTTTTTCCGTGCACGTGAACCCGCGTCAGCCTCCAAAGCACACGTTGATTTAGCTGAAGATTTTGCGGTTCAAACATTCAAACGCCGTTCAACTCTCCCTGATTGGTTGATCAGGGAGAGTCGGGGGGAGAAGAGAGGGGGTCAGGGGGAGAGGGGGAGAGTCCCTATGTGACGCGGAAACGATTGCGCAACTATGTGACGTATTGTTTGTGGGACACAGAAAAAACCCGCGGAGTCATGGACTATGGAAGAGAAACTCATTGTAGCTGTGTGTTCGCGACAAGTCCTTCACGACCAGTCAAGTCTGCTCCACAGAGACAGAAATAAAAAGCTCCTCGCCTGGCGGAGTGCAGTGAGGACTCGGTATACCGGTAAGCTCCTCCCACACACCCCGCAGCAGTTTCGCGTTCTGGTCTGGACACCAAGTGCGTCCACTTGCGTGCGTGACGAGCTTTTTGGAAGTTGAAACGCTGTTCGGTCTGGACGTACCATAAGGGTGCATTAATTAATTAATTAATTAATTAATTAATATGGCATGGTAAGCTTTATTATATAGAAATTCATCATTGTTGGATTTTTTTATAGGTTTTAGAGGAACATCCAGGTGACATCTTTTCAGGGAAGACGTTTCAGCAACACAATGCTAAACAACATCTGTTACATGGCTTTGATAGTTTTATGGTGGAAGTGTGTCGGTGCTAAACTGGACTGTCTGAAGTTTGACCAACTGAGGACGTTTGATGCATCATGAAATAAATCGAGCAAAGAAAACGCAGGACTCTAAAAACTCAGTTCCTCTATTTTTACAAATAAATTAAAAAACGAGATGTTTCAGAGTGTGGAAAAAAAACTGTCCTCTACTAACAGTTTTTTTTGTGTGATGCTGCCATATAATTTAAAATTGCCTCTAATATATATATATATATATA
>JBBPBX010048354.1:14184-25782 GCA_038048925.1 Garcialebias charrua | reverse complement strand
GCACTGGCTCTCCTCAGATGTGTGCTGAGCCCTCTTCTGTTCACTCTGCTCACATATGATTGTACAGCCACACATCCAGGCTGTCATATTGTTAAGTTTGCAGATGATACAGCTGTGGTGGGATGCATCACAGATAATGATGAATCCAGCTACAGACAGGAGGTGGAACATCTGGAGAGCTGGTGCAAAGAGAACAACCTTCACATGAATGTGAAGAAGACGAAGGAGATGATTGTGGACTTCAGAAGGAACAAACACACCCACACCCCACTGTATATAGGTGGATCTGCGGTGGAGGTGGTCTCCAGCTACAAGTACCTGGGTGTACACTTGAATGATAACCTCAGCTGGAGCAATAACACCACCAGCCTGATCAAGAAAGGTCATCAGAGACTCTACTTCCTCAGACGGCTGAGACGAGCCGGTCTGAGAAGCCCAGTCCTCACCTCGTTCTACAGGTGTGCAGTGGAGAGCGTCCTGTGCTCCAGCATCAACGTGTGGCATGGAGGCTGCACAGTTGCAGAGAGAAAAGCTCTACAGAGAGTGGTGAAGGCTGCACAGAAGTCTGTGGGAGTCAGTCTCCCCACCATCACAGACATTTACACCTCCAGATGCAGAAAAAGAGCCACCTGCATCATGAAAGACCTCACTCACCCAGCACACTCACTCTTTGCACCACTCCCCTCGGGACGGAGGTTGAGGAGCATCAAATGTAGAACCACTAGACTGAGGAACAGCTTCTACCCTGAGGCTGTCAGACTCATGAATAAATAAATAATAAGAATAAACACTGCAAAATGTCACATCATACTGATACTGATCTGTTTCTTGTTGCTGCGTTCATCTGTGACCATCTGCTCATGTTCGTGCTGCTGTTTATAATGATGTTTTTCTACTACATTAGGGCTTAGTGTATTACTAGCTGATGTGATGTCTCTCTTAGTTAATCCTAGATGTTATTATTGTTTTTCTCTTGCATTTGTTGTTGGATGTAACTGGGACCCTGTGTACATAATCTCGTTTTCAACACATGTACTACATGCGGTGCAAATGACAATAAATTCTCTCTGACTCTGACTCTGATATATATATATATATATATATATATATATATATATATATATATATATATATATATATATATATATATATATATATATATATAATATAGGTGTGTGTGTGTGTGTTCATAAATGAACCCTAATGTTTGTATAATGTACTTTTACTTTCAGATGGGCTTGATGAGAGTGTGGAGCTGCTCAACACCACCAGTCACATGCAGCATGACTGTTGGAATGTGGATTGACATAATGTCAGAACAAACCAACAACCTTATTCTATGGTTGCCCCGTGAAACAATTAAAGCAACATGTTTTGCAGAAAGCTAAAAACTTGGACTCCAGAAGTGAATCATACATGCAAATAACACTGTGAAATATTTATTGGCTGTTTCTCCCTCTGGAATAATCATGTTTATTTCAGATGCTTATGGTGGTAAATGCAGTGACAGGTATATAACACAGAACTCTGGGTTTCTGGACTATCTGCGTGCTGGAGATCAGGTGATGGGTGATCGTGGTTTCACAGTGAGGGACCTGCTGCAAGAGTGTGGTGTGTCAATGTAATCGTTCCAGCATTCACACGCAAAGGATGCCAGCTTATTTCAAGTGAGAAGTGAGAAGACATTAAATGTAAACATTTTTCTCAAACATGTACAGTACTGGTGTACTTGCTGTAAACGTAACACAACTCTTAACATGTTTTTTAAAGGATGCAATGTTAACTATATTACATTAGAAAAGTATTTGCTAAAATGATTCATTTGTTATGTACAATAGTTGACTGTTAACCTTCTTACAAGGTTAGGTTTTTGTGTGCACTATATCAGTTAATTTTGGATTAAACTACTGTTTCTATCTAAATGTCACTTTTGTCATTATCAAGTTTTTAAAGATCGTTTCCTGTCTATTTCATTATTTGTTTTCATTTACTGTATTTTATTAAAAGTTCTCAAGGTGCTTCATTTGTGAATCAGTAAAGTCTTTGTCAAAAGAAATGTCAAGCTCCAGGTGCTCAGTTGGTGTCCAGATAAACATCTTGCAGCTCAAAAGTCCAAAGCAACATCATTGTTAGCTGGATCTGGTGATGTGGAGTTTTAATGCTTAGACTGGGCTTTATTAGGGATGCACCGATAAATCGGCCGGCCGATAAATCGGCCCCGATTTCCTTAATTTGGGGAAATCGGTGATCGGCCGATCTTTAAATGAGAAGCCGATTTTTTTCACCGATCTCATCTGCCTCAGTAAAGGTTGTAAAATCCTGAAAATTTAGGGTGCATTTTGACCTTTTAACACCTGAAAATCGGGTATCGGCCAAAATCGGAATCGGCAGGTCAGATTTTCTAAAAATCGGTGATCGGCTAGAAAATTGAAATCGGTGCACCCCTAGGCTTTATGTTTGTTTAAATAAAGTGTCCCACCTCTCAACATAACAGGACCAACCTTGTTAATGTGAAGATACTAATAAGCTTCAGAGCTTTTCAGATTGCTCATCGCTTCGCCATCTGAAGCAACTGTCAAAGTAGCTAAGTATGCTAGTAGCTAAACATGCTAGTCTACGTTATTTTCGGCCACTTCAAGTCGTCCTCCCACCCCTCAACAGCTGTAGGTAGCGGTAAAACAATATCTCTACATTTGAGTTGTGATAGTTTGTGTTCCCACATATTTTATGACCTAAAACCTGACGAAAACCGGTTAGCGCGTTGCTAGCGTGTAACAAAAGTGCCGGTTCTGACTTTCGGCGGAAGTCGTTCACATAATTCGCGCAAGGCATCATGGGGCGTAGGAATAAGGTGGATTAAAATGGTCATAAATTTAGTTTCAGTTTTGTAACTGACGAGCTGAAAAGAATAAACAACAATGCAAACAAATGGAACATTTATTTAAAACTAATTTTAGGTTCCTTATTGTATCAAATTTTTTGCATCGTTTGATATTTATACCAAAAATAGGAACAAATAATACAGGAATGCATTAAATTCTGTAACTTAAATAACCAGTATTAGGTTAGCTTTTTGCTGTTACTTATAGAAGATTATTGTTTGAATTGATTGTTTGAACTTGTTTTGTTTTTGAAAAAAGGGGCAGATAAAATAAGATTTCTTCTTCTTTCTGCCACCTTTCATTTTATGTATTCTTTCATATACTATGAGATATGGTTTCATTTTCTTTATCTTTTGGGTTTTAATTAGCCTGGTTAAAACCAGACCCTTGTCCTTTGCTTCGGACTAGGGTCTGGGACTTCTCTAGCCTGGCCCTCGCCTTCCTGCACAGCTCCGCTCAATTCTCATTTCCCTTCACTGCACAGTCTGGGATTTGTCCCATAGACAACGATTTCTCCGGCCGATTTTTGACCGGACCAATCAGAGAACAGAAGGGGCGGAGTTTTGGACCCTAACCCACGCCTCCACCTGTCCCAGCGCAGCCAGCGAGCAGCCGCATGTTCTCATTCAAAGCGATGCAGGACTGTTTTATATGTGACACAAATGTATTAATCTCCCCTTCTTAATACTAGATACTAGACTTATACTAGATACTAGATACTAGATACTAGACTTCTTAACAGACAGACCACAGTCCGTGAAGATCCACAACTTCTCCTCCTCCACCATAACCCTCAGCACTGGCTCTCCTCAGGGATGTGTGCTGAGCCCCCTTCTGTTCACTCTGCTCACATATGATTGTACAGCCACACTTCCAGGCTGTCATATTGTTAAGTTTGCAGATGATACAGCGGTGGTGGGATGCATCACAAACAATGATGAGTCCAGCTACAGACAGGAGGTGGAACATCTGGAGAGCTGGTGCAAAGAGAACAATCTTCACATGAATGTGAAGAAGACAAAGGAGATGATTGTGGACTTCAGAAGGAACAAACACACCCATGCCCCACTGATAATAGGTGGGTCTGCAGTGGAAGTGGTCTCCAGCTACAAATACCTGGGTGTACACATGAATGATAACCTCAGCTGGAGCAACAACACCACCAGCCTGATCAAGAAAGGTCATCAGAGACTCTACTTCCTCAGACGGCTGAGACGAGCCGGTCTGAGCAGCCCAGTTCTCACCTCGTTCTACAGGTGTGCAGTGGAGAGCATCCTGTGCTCCAGCATCAACGTGTGGCATGGAGGCTGCACAGTTGAAGAAAGAAAAGCTCTGCAGAGAGTGGTGAAGGCTGCACAGAAGTCTGTTGGAGTCAGTCTCCCCACCATCACAGACATTTACACCTCTAGATGCAGGAAAAGAGCCACCTGTATCATGAAAGACCTCACTCATCCAGCACACTCACTCTTTGCCCCACTCCCCTCAGGACGGAGGTTGAGGAGCATCAAGTGTAGAACCACTAGACTGAGGAACAGCTTCTACCCTGAGGCTGTTAGACTCATGAATAAATAAAAATAAAATTAAAATAAACACTGCAAAATATCACATCATGGTGATGCTGATATGTTTTCTTGTTGCTGTGTTCATCTGTGACCATCTGTGACCATCTGCTCATACAAACTCATGTTCGTGCTGCTGTTTATTCCCACTATATTAGGCTTAGTGTATTACTAGTTGATGTTTTTCTTAGTTAGTTCTCGATGTTATTACTGTTTTTCTCTTTCATTTGTTGTTGGATGTAACTGGGACCTCGTGTACATAATCTCGTTTTCATCTCATGTACCACATGCGGTGCAAATGACAATAAAGACTCTCTGACTCTGACTCTGACTTAATCCCTTATCTGGAGTTTTCTTTTGTTTTTTTGCCAAAAGTCAAGTGTTCGCTCCCTCCTCCCCTCCTCCTCCTCCTCCTCCTCCTCCTCCTCTCCCTCCGCTGAACAAGGAAATGCCCCCACCTGTCCCAGCGCGCAGCCAGCTCGCAGCCGCATGTTCTCATTCAAAGCGATGCAGGACTGTTGTATAAATGACACAAATGTATTAATTTCCCCTTCTTAATCCCTTATCTGGAGTTTTCTTTTGTTTTTTTGGCCAAAAGTCAAGTGTTCGCTCCCTCCTCCCTCCTCCTCCTCCTCCTCTCCCTCCGCTGATAAGGAAATGCCCCCACCTGTCCCAGCGCGCAGCCAGCTCGCAGCCGCATGTTCTCATTCAAAGCGATGCAGGACTGTTTTATAAATGACACAAATGTATTAATTTCCCCTTCTTAATCCCTTATCTGGAGTTTTATTTTGTTTTTTTGCCAAAAGTCAAGTGTTCGCTCCCTCCTCCTCCTCCTCTCTCTCCGCTGAGTGCAAAGAATAAGGAAATGACTGAGGTTGTCACAAGAGAATTAAACTCAGGTTTACGTTGCTGTCCGAATCCCTGCATATTTTCTGGTCTTCTGGTGTGCTGGACCAGCGCTACATGGTTTTATTTTATTTTTTTCAAACGTTTTATAACATATAAACACAGAATATGCAGGCAGCGAGAGAAATAGCAGCAGGAGGCGGAGCAGATGTCAAGTTCGGCAGAGCACAGAGGGGGAGGGAGCAGAATGCTTTCCCTGTTCAAATTTTTTCTAAGATCCAATGGTTTTGTTCCTCAGGCAGAGGCCACGCCTCCAGCAAGAATCGTTTGTCAATGGAGAAAGTCCAGACCCTAGTCCGAAGCGAAGTGAAGGACAAGGGTCTGGTTTTAACCAGGCTAAGCATTCGCATGTTCTCATTCAAAGCGATGCAAAGCGATGCAGGACTGTTTTATATGTGACACAAATCTATAAATTTCCCCTTCTTAATCCCTTATCTGGAGTTTTCTTTTGTTTTTTTCCCAAAAGTCAAGTAATCGCTCCCTCCTCCTTCTCCTCCTCTCCCTCCGCTGAGTGAAATGAACAAGGAAATGACTGAGGTTGTCACGAGAGAATTAAACTCAGGTTTTAAGTTGCTGCCCAAGTCCCATCAGATTTCCTGGTCTTCTGGTATGTTGGACCAGCGCTCCATGGTTTTATTTTATTTTATTAGGACGTTTTATTAACATATAAACACAGAATATTCAAAGGCAGCGAGAGAAAATTCAGCAGGAGGCGGAGCTGAAGTTAAGTTCAGCAGACCACGGGGAGCGCGCAGCCAACGAGCATTCGCATGTTCTCATTCAAAGAGATGCAGGACTGTTTTATATGTGACATAAATGTATTAATTTCCCCTTCTTAATCCCTTATCTGGAGTTTTCTTTTGTTTTTTTCCCAAAAGTCAAGTAATCGCTCCCTCCTCCTCCTCCTTCTCCTCCTCTCCCTCCGCTGAGTGAAATGAACAAGGAAATGACTGAGGTTGTCACGAGAGATTTAAACTCGGGTTTTAAGTTGCTGCCCGAGTCCCATCAGATTTCCTGGTCTTCTGGTGTGTTGGACCAGCGATCCATGGTTTTATTTTATTTTATTAGGACGTTTTATTAACATATAAACACAGAGCAACGGCAGCGAGAGAAAATTCAGCAGGAGGCGGAGCTGAAGTCAAGTTCAGCAGACCACGGGGGAGCAGCCATCAGCAGAGGCCACGCCTCCAGCAAGAATCGTTTGTCAATGGAGAAAGTCCAGACCCTAGTCCGAAGCGAAGTGAAGGACAAGGGTCTGGTTTTAACCAGGCTAGGACTTCTCCATAGAGAAACGATTCTTGCTGGAGGCGTGGCCTCTGCTGATGGCTGCTCCCCCGTGGTCTGCTGAACTTGACTTCAGCTCCGCCTCCTGCTGAATTTTCTCTCACTGCCGTTGCATATTCTGTGTTTATATGTTAATAAATAAATTTAAAAAAACATGGATCGTTGGTCCAACACACCAGAAGACCAGATAATCTGATGGGACTCGGGCAGCAACGAACACGAGTTTAATTCTCTCGTGACAACCTGAAGCATCAGCGGAGGGAGAGGAGGAGGGGGGAGCGAGCGATAACTTGACTTTTGGCAAAAAAAAACAAAAGAAAACTCCAGATAAGGGATTAACGCCAAATTTACACTACATGCGTTCCGGCTCCGCCCCGCTCCGGTCCGACCTCCGCAGCAAATACGCACCCATTATAATCAATGACAGATTTTACACTGGCTCCGCACGGCAGCGGCGAGCGGACGGCAGTCCGTCAAAATTAGAATCCATCCTATTTCTGCCGGACACCGGAGCTGTGCCGGAGTCAATTTTCAAAGAATTACGTCGCACCAACAGGAAAAGGAACGAGCACAACATCCGTATTTACAAAATAAAATCACCACGGGCGGACTAATCCTAGCTCTATACGGATTTATTTGTACAAAAATGCTGTCAAACTATCATTTATGACTACGCCTACAAACGCAATACAAGAAATAAATAAATAAAGTATTTTATTCTGAAATGTAATACATCACTTCCTGTTGCTCAAACCATGTCCTGTCGCTCATTTACGAGAGAAGATCAAGGCAGCAGTCTCTACTGTTGTTCTCCTTCTTCCACCGAATGAATTGTTTTGTTCTGACTTCCTTATTTATCACTTGATTTATCGCGCGATCTCGCAATTCCCGCGCATGCGTCTCGGAGCAGCGCATCCAGCGGACCTGAGCGGAGCGGAGGTGGTGGAAACTGGACTCGCTCAGCTGCGACCTGCGGAGCGGGGCGGAGCCGGACCGCATGTAGTGTAAATTTGGCGAATGGGAAATTAATACATTTGTGTCACATATAAAACAGTCCTGCATCGCTTTGAATGAGAACATGCGGCTGCTCGTTGGCTGTGCGCTCCCCCGTGGTCTTCTGAACTTGACTTAAGCTCCGCCTCCTGCTGAATTTTCTCTCGCTGCCTTTGGATATTCTGTGTTTATATGTTAATAAAACGTTCTAATAAAATAAAATAAAACCATGGATCGCTGGTCCAACACACCAGAAGACCAGGAAATCTGATGGGACTCTTTAATTCTCTCGTGACAACCTCAGTCATTTCCTTGTTCATTTCACTCAGCGGAGGGAGAGGAGGAGGAGGAGGGAGCGAGCGATCACTTGACTTTTGGCAAAAAAACAAAAGAAAACTCCAGATAAGGGATTAAGAAGGGGAAATTAATACATTTGTGTCACATATAAAACAGTCCTGCATCGCTTTGAATGAGAACATGCGGCTGCTCGCTGGCTGCGCGCTGGGACAGGTGGAGGCGTGGGTTAGGGGCCCAAAACTCCACCTTCTGTTCTCTGATTGGTCTGGTCAAAAATCTACCAGAGAAATCGTTGTCTATGGGAGAAGTCCCAGACTGAGCAGTGAAGGGAAATGAGAATTGAGCGGAGCTGTGCAGGAAGGCGAGGGCCAGGCTAGGTTTTAATGTTTAAAAAAATAATTAAAAAAATCGATTTTGGGGCTCGTGATCTACAGCTTTCGCTGGAGCGGTTTGCAGCTGAATGTGATGCGGCCGGGATGAGGATCAGTTCCTCCAAATCCGAGGCCATGGTCTTGAGCCGGAAAAGGGTAGCATGCCCTCTCCGGGTCGGGGAGGAGGTCCTGCCCCAAGTGGAGGAGTTTAAGTATCTCGGGTCTTGTTCACGAATGAGGGAAAACTGGAGCGTGAGATCGATAGGCGGATAGGTGCAGCGTCCGCAGTGAAGCGGGCGCTGTACCGGTCTGTCGTGGTGAAGAGAGAGCTGAGTCGAAAGGCAAAGCTCTCAATTTACCGATCGATCTACGTTCCCACCCTCATCTATGGTCATGAGCTTTGGGTTGTGACCGAAAGAACGAGATCTCGGATACAAGCGGCTGAAATGAGTTTTCTCCGCAGGGTGTCTGGACTCTCCCTTAGAGATAGGGTGAGAAGCTCAGTCATCCGGGAGGGACTCGGAGTAGAGCCGCTGCTTCTCCACATCGAGAGGAGCCAGTTGAGGTGGCTCGGGCATCTGGTTAGGATGCCTCCTGGACGCCTCCCTGGTGAGGTGTTCCGGGCATGTCCCACCGGGAGGAGACCCAGAGGAAGACCCAGGACACGCTGGAGGGACTATGTTTCTCGGCTGGCCTGGGAACGCCTTGGGATTCCCCCAGAGGAGCTGCTCCAAGTGGCTGGGGAGAGGGAAGTCTGGGCCTCCCTACTTAGGCTGCTACCCCCGCGACCCGACCCCGGATAAGCGGAAGAAAATGGATGGATGGATGGATTTTGGGGCTTTTAGAATCGATTCTGAATCGCCAGGACTAAGAATCTAGATTATTATTATTTTTTTAATTGATTTTTAAAAGCGTTTTAACAAAATCTACAACTTGGTCAGAAGAAAACTTTTGTTTTGACACAGAGCCTGAAGACTACTTCCTCTTTTCTTTATTTTCTCCGTCCAAGCAGCCAGATTACGTTTTAATAAATGGGATTAATCAACAGATCTTTGGTCTTTGTGAAGGTCGTCAGCGGGCACTCTTTGGACTTGGGCTGATTTACTTTTGACCTCTGACCTTTGAGTCATCCGGGTGTTAAAAGTCCAGAAATGACCCAAGTTTCTGTCGACGGAACAGAAAGTGAGCGAAGAAAAGATTTTAAATCGAATCGTTTGCTGTTTTTATTATTTAAAATGAATGTGAAGGACAGAAAATCTGTTTTCAGCTCTAATTTTTTAAGTGCGTTCGCATAAACTCTCCGGTTGTTTTTAAAGTGCGGTTGCAGAAACTCCGGTTGTTTTTAAAGTGCGGTCGCAGAAACTCTCCGGTTGTTTTTAAAGTGCGGTCGCAGAAACTCTCCGGTTGTTTTTAAAGTGCAGTCGCAGAAACTCTCCGGTTGTTTTTAAAGTGCGGTCGCAGAAACTCTCCGGTTGTTTTTAAAGTGCGGTCGCAGAAACTCTCCGGTTGTTTTTAAAGTGCGGTCGCAGAAACTCTCCGGTTGTTTTTAAAGTGCGGTCGCAGAAACTCTCCGGTTGTTTTTAAAGTGCGGTCGCAGAAACTCTCCGGTTGTTTTTAAAGTGCGGTCGCAGAAACTCTCCGGTTGTTTTTAAAGTGTGGTCGCAGAAACTCTCCGGTTGTTTTTAAAGTGCGGTCGCAGAAACTCTCCGGTTGTTTGTGTTTTTGTTTCTGGAGGTGGAGCCGGCGGTAGTTTCAGTCGACCAGGAGCGACTTGTTGTTAGAAAATATTAAAAAAGATCCGACGCTGCTCGTCAGTCCACTCAAATAATTAAACTAAAGATAATTCTTCTTACATTTATCGACATGATGAAATTAAAATATAGTTAGTTTTAACAAGAACAGCTGGTATTTGACCTTTTAAGTTACACAAATTATAATCAGATTAACTGTAAACAAAACATTTAGTGAATAATTTTTAATATTATCAGTTGAAACAGACTTTCACGAGAGAGAGAGGTCGACATCCTGGAACAGAGCAGCTTTCATCCTGTGAGAACCGGCTCGAACAGAAACGAGCCAAACTTCTCCTTTGTGAAGCCGAAACAGTCCAGCCTCGGCCGATCGATGCCACGACGTGAGTCAGAGGAAACGAGAACGTCCGACGCACGGATGCACGAGTCACTCCGCTTCTGTAAAATAAACCGAGATCAGATCAGAGGACTCTTGTTTCAGGGAGAAGTTGGAAAAGTTTTAATTTCTGCTAAAATTACAACAGCAACAACAACAACAACAAAAAGAGTTTGTTTGGGAAAAGGAAGTGACAATAATAACAATGTTGGATGCAGTTTGGATGTATTTTAATCAGAGGTGGGCACAGCTAACCAAAATGTTAGCTTTGCTAATGCTAAACCTCCATCATCTTTCCCGCTTCTTCATTTTAGGGTCATAGGGGGGTCACTGGTGCCCGTATCCACCAGTCGCTGTGTGAGAGGCGGGGGACACTTTGGACATGTCTCCAGTCCATCACAGGGACACATAGAGACAATCATTCAGTCTCACTTCCGGACAATTTAGAGTTAACATGCATGATTTTGGTCTGTGGGAGAAAATCCACGCAGCATGGAGAGAACATGCAAACTCCACCCAGAAAGACCCCCAAGTGGGATTTGAACCGGCAACCTTCTCATTGAGAGGCGGCAGCTCTACCAACTGATCCACCGTGCTGCCACCACTAGAGTTTGCTTTCTAGTTTTTATGTTGCTTAAAAAATATAGTTTCATCAAATAACTGGGGTGGTCCAAGTTTAATCTTTAGTGGCCAAGGCCACCCCTGGCCACCCCCTGGCTCCACCCTTGCACCTGGTGCTGGATCAAATGTCTCTCTCAAGGACTTGTCTGTCTGCGTCTCTTCCACAGTAACTCCTCCCCACTGGACTATGTTGACGTAACAACATTTAGGTTTACTTGATTCTCTGTTCAGTCCAGAACAACACTCAGATTTAAAACTACAAACATTCAGGGGTTCAGTGGGGACATGGGGGTTCGGCTTGTTCTCGCCCTGGACTCCAGCTCTGATGGAGTTTCAGACCTGAGGTCAGTTGATGCAACGTTTGTCCGTCCTGCCGAGCTCTTCCACTGTTCACCATGTGCTCATGACACGGCCTATAACTGATGATCAATCAATACCCGCTCCTCGGGCCACATCAGATGAAGTCAACGTGACGTTTGCTGTCGGCCTCGATGCAGAGCTGAGTTACGTAACAGGGAGGTGACATGAGCTCACAGCTGTCTGACAGCTGGAACCTCC
>JBBPBX010048354.1:0-10051 GCA_038048925.1 Garcialebias charrua | reverse complement strand
GTATTCATTTCATTTAAAAACATGACAATTATACATACAATACAATAAAAAAATGTAAATAAAATAAAATGAAAGGTGGCAGAAGAAGAACTAGTCTTATGAAAACTGCCCCTTTTTACTTAATTCTAATGTAAATCAAATTATATATAAAAAATGTAATTCACAAAGACAATAACAATCTAGCTAAATTAAAAACATAAAAACTCAAACATCTTAATCAAATCAGACAACAAATTAATTAGATATATATTAACAATTTCCATATTCTTTCATGAACCTCGTCTTTATCAGTCTCTTAAATGTACACAGTGATCTGGCATTCTTAACAGTATCTTCCAAACCATTCCACAATCCTATTCCCTGAATTATTGTGGATCGTTCCTTCAAACTAGTACTAAAATAAGGCTTCACAAACATCTCAATTCCTTTAAGAAAATATACACTCTCTTTTAACAAATTTTGTTTGAATATTAACAGGCAACATGCCTTTATGTGCCTTATAAACATCAAAATGTTATAATTAACCAAATCATAGAACTTCAGAATTTTCAGTTGATAAAGTATTGGATGGATATCTATAGTTTTTTTTCTTCCATAATAATCCGTAAAGCTCTTTTCTGTAAAATGAACAAAGGATTAGTTATAGTTTTACACGCTTTACCCCAGACTTCAACACAATAAACCAAATAAGGAACAACTATTGCATTATACAACATAAACAATGGTTTATCAGAACTTCTGGTAACTTCTGCAGAACTTGGTTGTTCCTACTCTTGGTTGCTTTTATGGTTGATTTTTATCTTGTTATTTAATGTTCATACACTGTAGCACTTTGGGATATTTTACCGATGTAAAGTGCGTTATAAATAAAAGTTATTATTATTATAACTAAAGACCTGCTGAGGAGCAGGACGACCTAAAACATGCAGGGTCACGGTTCTTGAGGCGCCTCGGCTGTAGACCTTTTCAAGACCCACACCGGGGTCCAGATCCCAACTCTGACACCCACTGGTTATTTTGTACGTTCACAGGAAAAGTTTGTACTGAGACGTCAGACATGGACAGAAAAATGTGCAACAGTCAAACGTTTTAAAAATATGAATATTAATGTACGTCGTGTTCTGACGGCGGTCCGGTGAAGGGTTCTGGGTGTTTTCCTGCTGCAGGATTATAGAAATCCTCTGACTCGTCCTCAGAGAGGAGCTTACATAATCTCATGCTGGGCTGAACCAGGCCGTGCCGCGCCTCGCCCACCACCACCGCTCGGAGGGTATTTTTAGAGCGGTGGTTGTCATGGCGATGCCACGACGTGTCGGGCTCGGGCCGGTATCGGATCGATAAACTGGGCCGTCGTGTTAGTGACGTGAGATTTAATGAAAAACGAGAGGGAGAAGAGGAAACCAGTTGTTTTTAAACCACATTAACTCTTTGTGCTCACGAGCGTCTAGTGAAACATCCAGACAAAAACTACATTTAAACTTTTGAACAGAAGAGCAGCTGCTGATTCATCCTCCGCTTGGATCGTTTGTTTAATGATGGAATAAAAAAGATCGTTAACAAAGTGAATAAAACTAAATCTAAAGGACATTTCTGTAAGAAAAACATTTGATACTTTTAAAATTATGGAGCTGGAATCATAGAAAAGGTCATAAAAAAACGAGACTGTGTTCAAACTGAAAACAAAACAACTACAGAAGAACCAGTCAGCTGGAACCAGTAGCTGAGAGAAGAACCATTACCACTGATTTTAGTTGATATTATCACTGATTTTAGTTGATATTATCACTGATTTTAGTTAATATTATCACTGATTTTAGTTGATATTATCACTGATTTTAGTTGATATTATCACTGATTTTAGTTGATATTATCACTGATTTTAGTTGATATATCACTGATTTTAATTGATATTATCACTGATTTTAGTTGATATTATCACTGATTTTAGTTGACATTATCACTGATTTTAGTTGATATTATCACTGATTTTAGTTGATATTATCACTGATTTTAGTTGATATTATCACTGATTTTAGTTGATATTGTCACTGATTTTTTTATTTGATCATTGATTTTAGTTGCACCTTGTAGCACTTTGAGATTTTTGTTAATGAAAAGTACGTTACAAATTAAATTCATTATTCCCTGATGCATGCTCAATAATCCAGGTAGAAAAATCCAAAAAAGCTAAGTCTGGTCCTCTGGACCTACAGAGTACAGTCTACAGTTTTTTTGCTTTGTTTTGTTTTGTTTTTTGAATGTCCAGAGGACCAGACTTAGCTTTTTTGGATAAATTCATTATTATTATTATTAACCAGCCAGCTGGAACCAGTAGCTGAGAGAAGAACCAGTAGCTGAGAGAAGAACCAGTAGCTGAGAGTCCTCTTCAACACGTACTCCGAGGGCTCCCCTGTTTTATACGTTTCAACCAAAGCGGTTTCAACTTGGTCGTTTCTCGACATTGAGCATAAGTTGGTTTAAAACTCAGATATGAATGCGGCAGACGAGGAATGATGTCTTTAATTTTGTAATAGTTTTATAATTTTACATAATCCTTCCAACAATAAACTTGTTATAAATGTTATATTTTAAATATTTGCTTTCAGTTGGATCCAGTTCCTAGATTTATACAAAGTTTTGTCCTTAAAGTCGTCAGTCTGAGCCGGTGTTGGGAGTAAAAACTGAAGTCTGGTCAAAGTCATGGAGGGGCGGCTGTGGCCGAGTGGCTCCAATGGGAGAGTTGGGGGTTCAATTCCAGCAGCAGTCGCATGTTGAAGCGTCCCTGGGCAAGACACTGAACCCCTCATTGCCTCTGATGTGTGTCCCATCAGTGTCTGAATGTGATAAAGCTCTGATTCATCTCTACAGATTCAGATTATCTTTGTAGAGATGTAGTCAAGTGCTGTATGAATGTGCATGTTCTGTTGAGATAAACAATAAATCAATTAATCTCATGATAAATAAAAATTATCAATACTGTATGAATGTGTGTGTGCTGTTGAGATAAACAATAAATCAATTAATCTCATGATAAATAAAAAAAAGATCAATACTGTATAAATGTGTGTGTTGAGATAAACAATAAATCAATTAATCTCATGATAAATACAAATGATCAATACTGTATGAATGTGTGTGTTGAGATAAACAATAAATCAATTAATCTCATGATAAATACAAATTATCAATACTGTATGAATGTGTGTGTTGAGATAAACAATAAATCAATTAATCTCATGATAAATACAAATGATCAATACTGTATGAATGTGTGTGTTGAGATAAACAATAAATCAATTAATCTCATGATAAATAAAAATGATCAATACTGTATGAATGTGTGTGTTGAGATAAACAATAAATCAATTAATCTCATGATAAATAAAAATAATCAATACTGTATGAATGTGTGTGTTGAGATAAACAATAAATCAATTAATCTCATGATAAATAAAAAAGATCAATACTGTATGAATGTGTGTGTTGAGATGAACAATAAATCAATTAATCTCATGATAAATAAAAAAGATCAATACTGTATGAATGTGTGTGTTGAGATAAATCAATTAATCAATACTGTATGAATGTGTGTGTTCTGTTGAGGTAAACAATAAATCAATTAATCTCATGATAAATAAAAATTATCAACTTCATTTTCAATCAGCTTTATCGTTTCTTCGTTTCTTATCTCTTCGCTAAAAGCAGCTAAGCTACGAGCTAACAGGCCGACCTCGGGAAAAACCTCTGTCTAATCAAAGCTCCAAAATTCACAGTTGAAACCTGCGCCTTCGTCTAAAAAGTTTTGTTTCTCTGCAAAAAGAGAACTTTACTGATTTTTTTTAAATTAAAAGCTTTGTGTGAAAAATGTTAAAGAGCTCAAACCACACAGATCGTCCGCCTTTTTGAGAACCGAAGAGAGACAGCCCATGTCACGTCAAGGGGCCTCCCTCCATTTTACTTAAAGACACGCTGCTCACTCCCTCACTATCCATCCTTTGGTTCAAACAGTCTTATACTGCCATCCAGTGGTCAACAAAAGGTACTACCGGTACACTCAAAAAACCCAAACATTTCATCTTAAATTTGACAATAATGACTACTGTAATTATTGTCAAATTTCAAACAATATTATCGCTTATCGCAATAATTTCTGAGACGATTAATCGGCCAGCAGAATTAGTTATTGTGACAGGCCTGTGTGTAGTAGAGTGCTGTATGAATGTGTGTGTGGAGGTAAACGAGGACACATTGTGTTGTAAAGCTCTTAAAGCATCTTCTGATGCTGCTCAATAATCCATGTAGGTAAATCTAACAAGGTGACGTCAGGTCCAGATTCTTCTTACTACAAAGAAGAATCTGGACCTGACGTAACTTTAACTACAAAAAAAGAATCTGTCCAGAGGACCTGACGTCACCTTGTTGGCTTTGAGTGTCACAGATGTGCTATACTGTATAAGTACAATTCATTTACCAGTTACCATCTCTTCACCTTCAGGCACAGGTGAGGTGGTCGCCATCATGATCCCCGAGCCCAAAGGCCACGAGGTCATGTCCCTGCTGCAGCGCAACATCACCGTCACCATGACGATCACCATCGGGACGAGGAACCTGCAGAAGTACGTGAGCCGGACGTCGGTGGTGTTCGTGTCCATCTCCTTCATCGTGCTGATGATCATCTCCCTCGCCTGGCTCGTCTTCTACTACATCCAGAGGTTCAGATACGCCAACGCGCGAGACCGGGACCAGGTAGGAACGCGAGCGGGACGTGGTCTCGCAACGTTTCTTTGCTTGCGGACCCGAAGGTAAAGAAGTGTGTCCCTCTCTTCTTGCCGTCTTCAGCGTCGTCTCGGTGACGCGGCGAAGAAGGCCATCAGTAAGCTCCAGGTGCGCACCATCAGGAAGGGTGACCAGGAGACGGAGGCCGACTTCGACAACTGCGCCGTCTGCATCGAAGGCTACAAGCCCAACGACGTGGTCCGCATCCTGCCCTGCAGGTAACCTCGCAGTTTGACCTCTGACCTCAACACAGAGCCCTGACGTTGGATCAAATGTCAGAGATTTACGACAAAAACTGGAATCAGGATTTAAAGAGACATGGTCGTCTGAAGTTCAAGGACTTTTGGTATTTTTGAAAGAAGAACCCAAAAACCAATTCATGATGGTTTGTTCTTCTTCTTCCATCCATCCATCCATTTTCTTCCGCTTATCCGGGGTCGGGTCGCGGGGGTAGCAGCCTAAGTAGGGAGGCCCAGACTTCCCTCTCCCCAGCCACTTGGAGCAGCTCCTCTGGGGGAATCCCAAGGCGTTCCCAGGCCAGCCGAGAAACATAGTCCCTCCAGCGTGTCCTGGGTCTTCCTCTGGGTCTCCTCCCGGTGGGACATGCCCGGAACACCTCACCAGGGAGGCGTCCAGGAGGCATCCTAACCAGATGCCCGAGCCACCTCAACTGGCTCCTCTCGATGTGGAGAAGCAGCGGCTCTACTCCGAGTCCCTCCCGGATGACTGAGCTTCTCACCCTATCTCTAAGGGAGAGTCCAGACACCCTGCGGAGAAAACTCATTTCAGCCGCTTGTATCCGAGATCTCGTTCTTTCGGTCACAACCCAAAGCTCATGACCATAGATGAGGGTGGGAACGTAGATCGATCGGTAAATTGAGAGCTTTGCCTTTCGACTCAGCTCTCTCTTCACCACGACAGACCGGTACAGCGCCCGCTTCACTGCGGACGCTGCACCTATCCGCCTATCGATCTCACGCTCCAGTTTTCCCTCATTCGTGAACAAGACCCCGAGATACTTAAACTCCTCCACTTGGGGCAGGACCTCCTCCCCGACCCGGAGAGGGCATGCTACCCTTTTCCGGCTCAAGACCATGGCCTCGGATTTGGAGGAACTGATCCTCATCCCGGCCGCATCACACTCGGCTGCAAACCGCTCCAGCGAAAGCTGTAGATCACGATCTGATGAAGCCAATAGGACCACATCATCTGCAAAAAACAGAGAAGCGATTCTAAGGCCACCAAAACGGATCCTCTCAACACCTTGGCTGCGCCTAGAAATTCTGTCCATAAAAGTTATGAACAGAATCGGTGACAAAGGGCAACCTTGGCGGAGTCCAACTCTCACTGGAAACGAGCCTGACTTACTGCCGGCAATGCGGACCAAGCTCTGACACCGGTCGTACAGGGACCTAACAGCCCATATCAATGGGCCTGGTACCCCATACTCCCGGAGTACCCCCCACAGAACCCCCCGAGGGACGCGGTCGAATGCCTTTTCCAAGTCCACAAAGCACATGTAAACTGGTTGCAAACTCCCACGCGCCCTCCAGGACCCTACTGAGGGTGTAGAGCTGGTCCTGTGTTCCACGACCAGGTTCAGGTTCAGGTTACTTTATTTATACCCAAGGGTAAATGTGGTTTGCAGTGGTACAAAGCATACATCCATCCATGCGCACACACAAATAAAAACAGTAAAAACATTTAGTAAAAACACTTCAAAGAAACCATAAACAGATAATGTTGCACATAACAGTGTTAAGGCTCCCCAAATCATATGTAAAATGAAAAATAAAAACATATAACCACTAAAAGCTTCAACATTATTTCAGTTTGTTCATTTCAGTAACAGCAGTGGGAACAAAGCTATTTTTAAAACGTGTTGTCCTACATTTAGGGACTAAAAACCTCCGACCAGAGGGAAGAAGCTGAAACTCTCCGTACAGGGGATGAAGGACATCTTTTAAAACAGAAGAAGCTATCCTCTGTACCTGACTAACGTACATGGATGTTACTGAGGTTAGGGTTCCTCCGGTCAGTTTAGATGACAGCTTAACAATCTGCTGAAGGGAATTCTTTCCTCTCAGTGTAGTGTGACCAAACCATGACACCAAAGAAAAGGATAAAACTGATTCAATAAAAGCACGGTAAAACATGGTCATTATGGTTCGGTCAATATTAAAATGGTTGAGTTTCCTTAGACAATAAAGGCGCTGGTGGGCCTTTTTGCACACCTTGTCAAAATTGGTTTCAAAGTTTAATTTATCGTCTATGATTGTCCCGAGATATTTGTAAGACTGCACTGTCTCAATTGCTTGACCTTTAATTAAAGTGACTCCGTGCTGGTGAGGTTTCTTCCTAAAATCAATGATCATGTCTTTTGTCTTATCTGTGTTTAGTTTGAGGAAAGAGTCCTCGCACCATTGAACAAAATCATCAGTCACCTGCCCATGGCTACTTTCATTTCCTTTAAGCAGACTGACAATAACAGAATCATCTGCATACTTTATAATGTACCTGCTCTCATGTCTGCTCCGACACATGTTGGTGTATAGAATAAAAAGCAGGGGTGACAGTACACATCCCTGGGGTGACCCGGTGGAAGAGGACTTAGATTCAGAGAGACAATTATTCACCCTTACTCTCTGTGTCCTGTTACTTAAAAAATCCAAGCACGACCAGCACGAAAACCACACTGCTCCTCCTGAATCCGAGGTTCGACTATTCGATGGACCCTCCTCTCCAGAACCCCTGAATAGACCTTACCAGGGAGGCTTAAGAGTGTGATCCCTCTATAGTTGGAACACACCCTACGGTCCCCCTTTTTGAATAGGGGAACCACCACCCCAGTCTGCCAATCCAAGGGAACTGCCCCCGATGTCCACGCGATATTGCAGAGTCGCGTAAGCCAACACAACCCCACAACATCCAGAGCCCTAAGGAACTCAGGGCGAATCTCATCCACCCCCGGAGCCCTGCCACCGCGGAGCTTTTTAACCACCTCGGTGACCTCAGCTCCAGAGATTGGAGAGCCCGACCCAAAGTCCCCAGGCTCCGCTTCCTCAGTGGAAGACGTGCCAGTAGGATTGAGGAGGTCTTCGAAGTACTCCGCCCACCGACTCACAACATCCCGAGTTGAGGTCAACAGCACGCCATCCCCACCATAAATGGTGTTGGTCGCGTACCGCTTTCCCCCCTGAGACGCCGGATGGTGGACCAGAATCGCCTCGAAGCCGTACGGAACTCCTCCCACGCCCGAGTTTTTGCCTCAGCAACCACCCGAGCCGCATGCCGCTTGGACTGTCGGTACCTATCTGCTGCTTCCGGGGTCCCACAGGCCAAAAAGGCCCAATAGGACTCCTTCTTCAGCCTGACAGCATCCCTCACCGCCGGTGTCCACCACCGGGTTCGAGGGTTGCCACCACGACAGGCACCAACAACCTTGCGGCCACAACTCTGATAAGCTGCCTCGACAATAGAGGCGCGGAACATGGCCCACTCGGACTCAATGTCCCCCGCCTCCCTCGGAACGTGTTCAAAGCTCTCCCGGAGGTGGGAGTTAAAGCTCCGTCTTACGGGAGACTCTGCCAGACGTTCCCAGCAGACCCTCACAATACGTTTGGGTCTGCCAGGTCTGACCGGCATCCTCCCCCACCATCGGAGCCAACTCACCACCAGGTAGTGGTCAGTTGACAGCTCCGCCCCTCTCTTCACCCGAGTGTCCAGGACATGCGGCCGCAGATCAGATGAGACGACAACAAAGTCGATCATCGAACTGCGACCTAGGGTGTCCTGGTGCCAAGAGCACATATGTACACCCTTATGCCTGAACATGGTGTTCGTTATGGACAATCCATGACGAGCACAGAAGTCCAACAACAAAACACCACTCGGGTTCAGATCAGGGGGGCCGTTCCTCCCAACCACACCCCTCCAGGTCTCACTGTCATTGCCCACGTGAGCGTTGAAGTCCCCCAGCAGAACAAGGGAGTCCCCAGGAGGCGCACCCTCCAATACCCCCTCCAAGGACTCCAAAAAGGGTGGGTAATCTGCGCTGCCGTTCGGCGCATAGGCACAAACAACAGTCAGAGCCCGTCCCCCCACACGTAGGCGAAGGGAGGCTACCCTCTCGTTCACCGGGGTGAACCCCAACGTACAGGCACCAAGATGGGGGGCAACAAGTATGCCCACTCCTGCTCGGCGCCTCTCACCAGGGGCAACTCCAGAGTGGAAGAGTGTCCAACCCCTCTCAAGGAAACTGGTTCCAGAGCCAGAGCCATGCGTTGAGGTGAGTCCGACTATTTCTAGCCGGAACCTCTCAACCTCACACACTAGCTCAGGCTCCTTCCCCACCAGAGAGGTGACATTCCATGTCCCAATGGCCAGCTTCTGTAGCCGAGGATCAGACCGCCAGGGTCCCCGCCCTCGGCCACCACCCATCCCACATTGCACCCGACCCCTTTGGCCCCTCCCATAGGTGGTGAGCCCATGGGAAGGGGGACCCACGTCTCCTCTTCGGGCTGTGCCCGGCCGAGCTCCATGGGTGAAAGCCCGGCCACCAGGCGCTCGCCAACGTGCCCCACCTCCGGGCCTGGCTCCAGAGTGGGGCCCCGGTGACCTGCGTCCGGGCGAGGGAACATTATGTCCATTTATTTTACTCATCATAAGGGGTCTTCGGGAAGGGCCAATTTGACTCACTAAAACAACAAAGAACAAACAAAAATATATATAAATGAATAAAATGTACAGTATATTAATTATAGAAAGGAAAATAAGTGAGATTAAAACATTTCTACTTGCAAGAGGCTTTGTTTTCATTCTCCAGATCAATACAGTGTTACGAAATAGTAAAACACCACCAGTAACATTTAATATATACAATTATTAATGTTTGATCATTTTTATAAGCAAATTAAAATAAATGTAGCCATCAGAGTTCAATACTGTACAATAACTTGCGCTGGCAACCTAACTCCACAAACAAACAAAGAATAAACAAACCCACAAATATATAAATAAACGGCCGGAAACACGCGATCGCTAGGAAGAGCTCACGTTGGACTGTTCAGGGCAGTGAAAACTGCGCCCAGCATCTTCCCATTGTTTTGTAACGTCATGGAATAACTGCATGCGCCATTTATAACGAGAGTCTATGGATAAGATCAGAGCGCCCCCAAAACAGGAAATACGTCACCAATCAGAAAACGTTTTTTGAAACAAACAATATAACTCAGCATTACTCATAAAATATTTATCCTACACAACTCAAAACATA
>JBBPBX010048353.1:0-22411 GCA_038048925.1 Garcialebias charrua | reverse complement strand
ACATACATACATACATATACATATACATACATACATACATACATACATATACATACATACATATACATACACATATACATATACATACATACACATACATGTATATACTGTATATGTGTATATATATGTTATATATATATACATATATACACATATATACACATATATATACACACACAATATATATATATATATATATATATATATACACACATATATACACATATATACACATATACACACATATATACATACATACATATAAATAAACCAAAATAAGTGTATGTTTTTTTAATGCAAAGAAATTGTTTGGAGTTTTTAAACTAATCTTGTATAGAATAACAATCTAAATATTGACTTCTGCTGTGCTGCATACAAAGCACTTCAAACATTTGTATACAGCAGGGGTCCCCAAACTTTTTCCTGTGAGGGCCACATAACTTTTCCCTTCTCTGGTGGGGGGCTGGAGTCAGTTTGTAACAGGAAAAAGTGTGATGATTGCAGGAGTGCCTAAATGTAAAAATTTATTGTTTTCCCAAAAGCACAATCAAATAACCCTCTCTGGGTTCTTCACAGCACAAAAGTCAGGAGATAAATAATAACACTATTAATAAAATAAATAATAACACTATTAATAAAATAAATAATAACCAAATAACCCTCTCTAACAAAAGTGCAAATGTATTCTGCTGAGCTAACAGTCCACTTTTTAGCTTTGAGAGTTTGTCTGCTCGCATTTGGCCTTGCAAGCTATCATACTTGTCTTTGTGACGGGATTCATAGTGTCGCCGCAGATTGTATTCTTTGAATACCGCCACCGCCTCTTGACAGATGACACAGACAGCCTTTTCTTTGCATTGAACAAAAAAATAATCCTTTGTCCACTGCAGCTTAAATGCCCTGCATTCTGAATCAAAATTTCTCTTACCTAATCTTTTTGCCATTATTCCGTTCTGTCTTTGACAGGGGCGGGTTTAGGATTTTTTTTCTGGGGGTTGCCAGATAGGGGCACAGACCGCAGAAGGGTGGAACACAATAAATCAAATGTGGAACAATAGTTCAAAATTGTTCATAACTAAGGAACATTTTATTGCAAAAGTCCAACTTTATTATCAAATACAAATACACACATGAAAAAAAAAATCTAAATGCTCTATGGTATTGTTCTGGGGGCCGGACCAAATGTGGAGGCGGGCCGCATCCGGCCCGCGGGCCGTTGTTTTTGGACCACTGGTATACAGTATCTTACAACAGTATTTTAAATTTCAAAACTTCTGCAGACCTAAAATAAGTTGAGGATGACTATTTCTCCTCTCAGTTGAGATGTTCAATCATATATAGCTACAGCACACACACAAAACAAACAAACAAACAAACAAACAAACAAAAACATAAATTACCGTTAGAGTGTGAAGCGTGAAATTACGAGGTTCCGGGAAGGCAGCATTTTCTATCTGAAACAGCCTCTGCAAACCACCAGCCTGACCAACACCCGCCCACCGAAACTACAGTGGGCGCCTGCTTCAAGGGGGACATCTTTAATGTGGACTGCAGCGTGGTAGACCTGAAGACACTTGTCACAAATACTCTGAAGGCACATGCTAATGTTTTAGCAGGTGTCTGTGTGGGTTTGTTTGTCTGTTTATAGTAAAATATGTCACAAACCACTGGATGTTACGGAAGCGTAGTGCTGCCACCTGGTGAATTTTTTTTTGGGGCTTATGTAGTAATGTAATAAATTTGTGGGTCACACAGGCAGAGGATCTTGCCTAAAATGTCAGAACCATCAAACAATCACCACACACCAGAAGATTATACAAATAGTCTTTATTTATTAAGCTACTCCTAAAAATATCCCCACCCCAAGCTAAAAATGAAGGCCTATACTGTACCTTCTAGTTTCCCTGAATGTATGGACAGTTACGACGAATGTGACGATCACAGCCACACTCCCAGCAACCAACATTTTGGTCATTGCGTTTTACTGCAGGAATATTCACTTTCCCAGGATAACTATTTACGGCTGGAGTTATTAAGGTCTGGACTGTATTCTGAAGAGATTTCACTTCTTGCCTCAATCCTTCTACAATCCCAAGTAGGGAACCCATACAATCTTCACTACTCTTCTCAGCTACACCTCGTACTTTAGCATCAGACAACGAGGTATTTTCCAAGCTTTTAATCAGTTCCAGTTCTGCGGCTAGATCAATGGCAGCATCTAATGAAATGGGCTTAGCACTGCGTAAACTAACACGCAAATCCCCAGTTCCCACATGTGCAATGAAATGATCTTTAGCCAATAAATCTTGGGTGTTGGAATCTGCTGAAGAATAGGCTTTAACTACCAACCGCCGAAGGGAGAGCCCAAACTCTCTAACACTCTCATTATGCAATCTCCTTCTAGCAGAAAAATTAGCTCTATTCCAGTCATCACTATCACATGGATTTAAACATCTACCCATCTCTGCTTTTAACAGGGTGTAATTTGCTTTAGCTGTTTCAGACAACCCACTGTAGACTTCACGAGCTCTACCACAAAATAGAAGGCTCATGAACTTTAATCTGAGTGAATTATCCCAATTATTAACATCTGCTGCCATCTCAAATTGCTCAGCCCAATCTGACCATTCACGCCCTGCTCCTGAAAAACTTTCTGGCATGAAAACAGGTCTAGGTGTTACTGCTAAAGACTGACTAGTGCTTGGCTCTGATGGAGAAGGTGAATTATTTTCAGGTTCCGACATTCTAAAATTGTGTAATCCCACTTCTGACACCAGTGTAATAAATTTGTGGGTCACACAGGCAGAGGATCTTGCCTAAAATGTCAGAACCATCAAACAATCACCACACACCAGAAGATTATACAAATAGTCTTTATTTATTAAGCTACTCCTAAAAATATCCCCACCCCAAGCTAAAAATGAAGGCCTATACTAAAGGTTAGATGAGTCAGCTTTGTCCACTTAGCTCACTCAGCGACGAGACCCCTCCCCAGGGTCTAAGCTTGTCAGGTCGTCCAACACCCCAGGGATTGACTTAGCTGGACGACGATCGACCTCCTGGATCAGAGCAGGTGGCAGGACAGCAGCTCTCAGGAACAGAAGCAGGAGTCCAAGTTGGTGACTGGACAGCAGCTCTCAGGAACAGAAGCAGGAGTCCAAGGAGGTGGCTGCACCCTACTAAAGCCCGGCCTAGCTGTCTAAAGGAGGCACCCAGCCTCCCCTCCTGACACAGGAACAACTAACCACCTATCTTGCTGTCTTCATCGCCGGCAGCCCTAAATGACTGCGAACGACACCCTCCCTCCAAAAGGGTGCTGCCACAACCAAAGCACAAAGGACTCTCGCTCCAATTTGTTTGAGCAACCTTTATCTAGTGTGCTGCTCCTCAAGTGATTGAACACACCTGTCCTCAATCAGTTTCCTTGCCTCCACTGAGGAGTTCTGCCCAAGCACATCACAGTAATAACGTGATATCACGTTATTACGTGATACGCAGGGGCGGCTGGTATAAGTGGGCTAGTAGGGCTAAGCCCTACCTGGTATTCACAGGTTAAACATTATATAATTATATAATTATAAACAATTTATAAATAACAACTTAAAAATAAACAGAATTTAAAAATAATGTGTCTTATTTAGTGAAAATTACAGCAAAAACTGGTGCTAAACCATCTGGGGTTGTTCTGCGGGGCTAACTTTTCACAGCCCATTTTAATTCAATGTCTCTGTGGTTCAGAATGATTGACATGCGTCTCTCGCCACGCCCCCTCAGTTTGCGGCTCATTGGGGCTAATTCTGATCAGCCCAGGATCAGCCCAATGCCACAGAAATAAGCCAGTTAATAGGGTGGACGTACAATAACGTGCTTCAAGCCCAAGTTTATGTGGGTGTGGTTTAGTGTAGGTAGTGGTACCATGGCAAGCAAGATTAAAATTACTACTAATTTTATTTCCTCATGCATCGGGTCGGGGAGAGATAAAAAAAAAGACACCTGACCCAGTCTGACAAATGTACGGATGGAGCGAGGAGGAAGTGTTGTCTAGCTTCAAAAACACGGTAAAAACAATTGTTTGTTGCTAAAAATTATAGCAAAGATGTGTCTGAGCTTAACCTTTCCTTAATAAATTCACGAAATGGTCAATTATCAGCTGGATTTAAAGTAGTAGTTCGCTATGTGCACGCGCACACGCGCGCGGGTGGGACGGTGTGTGGGACGGTGTTCTGCACGCGCGCGGATGGACAGAACCGTCCCACACGCGCGCGGGTGGACAGAACGTGGGACAATGTGGGACGTGTTCTGTGCAGCGGGATGGAGCTGGCTGCACAGAACAGTGGCGGAGCTAGACTTTTATTGCTGGGGGGGGGGGGGCCAAGGCTATGGTAAGGGGTCCACTTACAGTGGTAAAAATAGACTTGTCCCAACTTTTTTGGGATTTGTTGACACTATGAAATTTTGAAACAACATATTTTTTCCTTAAAATGATACATTCTCTCAGTTTAAACTTTTGATCTGTGATCTAAATATTTTTAAGTTTAGAAATCAAGTCTTTTCATTTATTTATTTATTTATTTATTATTTATTTATTTATTTATTTAAATTTTATTCATTTCATTAAAATCAAGTAACAACTCAAAAAAATAAAAAAACATACATTCAAAATAAAATGAAAGGCAGCAGATGAAGAATAATCTTATAATCTCTGTCCCTTTTACCCAAAGATACAACAATAAGTTACCAAAGATTAAAGTTAACTACATCATCAAATTAAAGACTACATCAACTCAAATGATGATTCATATAAATTCTTATGCTAGTTTTTCATATTCTTTCAAAAAAATCCCTTAAATATATACAGAGATCTGGCTGTTTTAACATTTTCTTCCAGACCATTCCACAATCTTATTCCCTGAATTATTGTACACCGCTCCTTCAAACTGGTACGAAAACAAGGTTTCACAAACATTTCTGTCCCTTTAAGAAAATAAACAACATAAACTTTTTCTAAACAGCTTTAGTGTTTGACTTTGTCCACACTCATAAAACACAATGAAGTACAAAAAAATGAAAGTGGTACTGCTACCCCTAGCGGCCGAAAGTGGTAATAAAGTAACTTAGTAATCTAACTTAGTTACTTTCCAAATCAAGTAATCAGTAACTTAACTAAGTTACTTTTCCCAAGGACTTATCAGTAACTTAACTAAGTTACTTTTTCAATGTAACTATGCCATCACTGTTCGGAGGAGACACAGTTTGTCACCGTAGTCCTACACTGAGATGTAAAATAAATTAGAAGTTTTTGAAAAAACCTGTGAAACCTGAAAAAGTCCTGAAAAACGAGGGAAAAGGAGTGTGGAGGAGTGTGATGCAGTTATGCAAAGCTGTTTGACTGGGAAAATAATAATCTTTTACAGTTGAAACCCTTAATGCAGGGCAATGTAAGTTGGATGAAAAAGGTTCTATTTAAGCTTGGCTTTTGGTATTCTTGGTGGTTGGTTGTTTTACGCTTGTCTTTGTGCTGAAAAAGGACATAATGTCAATTTACAGTGGGTTTTCTTTATTTCACATTGATGCCTCTGTTGTTGGAATCCAACCTGCAGCATTACATGTATGTGTACATTATACGTGTGTGTGTGTGTGTGTGTGTGTGGTGTGTGTGTGTGTGTGTGTGTGTGTGTGTGTAAATTAGCCCACCCTAAAAATATCACCACCAGCCGCCACTGGTGATACGTATCACGTAATAACGTGATACGTATCACGTTATTACTACATATTATCACGTTATTACTACATATTATCACGTAATAACGTGATACGTATCACGTTATTACGTGATATGTATCACGTTATTACGTGATATTATCACATAATAATGTGACGTATCACGTAATAACGTGATACGTATCACATTATTACGTGATACGTATAGATGTCCATCCACATGGTATCAGCACCATTACCCATAATGCAAGTTCGCCCATACGCTTGTTTTTGCCTGCATGCTAACAATGGCTAATTTACAGAATTTCATCAAGTTTTACTTCATGCTTGGTCTAAAACATGGAGAGATACTGATGATGCTTCGCTCTGTGGATGACATCATCAGTATCCGCACTCTGAAAAGAATCCTGAGCAGAATGGGACAGTTCAATATTATTTAAATGTGAAACCTCAACACATCAAAAGTACCGTATTTTCCGGTGTATAGGTCGCACCTTTTCATATTTTTTTCAAGGCCTGCGACCTATACTCAGGTGCGACCTATATATGGCTTGTTATCACTTTCGGTGAAACAAATGTTTAAATCCAGCTCATTTCACAATTACGTTAATTTATTAAGGAAAAGTTCAGCTCAGACATATATTTGCTATAATTTTTATCAAACAAATAATTGTTTTTAAGTGTTAATCTTCTTAAAAGCCTTGCTGTGCGCTCCTGTGGCAGACATTTGCAGCAGAGCTAAACGTAGGTGTGACCTATACACCAGTGCAACCTATCTAGGGATTTTTCCAATCTATTGGTGATAATTGGACAATGCGACCTATACACAGGTGCGACCTATACACCAGAAAATACTGTAATGTTAAATGATTGAGAATAGTTTATGTTTTCACACTTTTTCATGTAGAAATAAGCTAACAGGGAGTGCCTGTATGTTTTTTTTTTTTTGTTAATCTGTTTACACATGTTTAAGCTGTCGAAAGACTTAAGGCTGAGTTATACTCGCGCTTTTGTTTGCTGGCCCTCTGCGCGCGAACTGCGCTCGCTCTGAGCTGTGCGGCTTCTGCGTTTAGTTTCGCCGCTGTGTTCATGGTTGACGCACGGCGGAGCATGGCAAAGTGCTGTTCTTTTACGGGCCAGCAGGTGGCAGTAGCCTCTAAAACCTGTGCATATGTTGCAAGAAAGGGTAGAAGAAGAAATCTACCGTAGAAGAAGAACTGTTTGAAATCACACAACAACAAAAAAAATGCTCCGCTCGCGTGCTGAATAATAAGAACAACAGTTTTTGTGTCTTGCGGTTTTAATGCATGGAGTCAGCGAGGAGGAAGCGATCACGTGACTTTTGGCAAAACAACAAAAGAAAAGTCCAGCTCAGAGATGAAGAAGGTGAATTTAATACATTTGTATCACATAAAAACATTCCTCCATGCGTCGCGATGCCGTCTCCACGACCACAGCGGTGCAGACAGCTGCAGGCTCTGGGGTGAAGGTCCCCACTCAAATCAATTCTGTAGCACCCACCGCGCGCGCACTAGCCTTGCGGAGTTTTAAAAAATCAGAGGTGCACGACACGCGCCAAGACGACGTGCGGGGCCTACGCGCAGGGGCGGGGACAGTGAAATTGCGTCACTTTTGGCGCACGCACCCTCGCGCGCTGCGCGACGCGTCGAGTATAAATCTAGCTTTAATGTTTATGGGTGAACGTGTCTGTACAGTCTCTGCTATAAGTGCCCAACAAAAATAGGACATTTTAGGAAAACTGTTAAAAAAAAAATCAATGCAAACTTGAAAATGTGAGTAAGTCTTACAGTTCATGATAAAAGTGAATAACCTATGGAAAGTCTTTAAAGCATATGTTTTTTATTTATTTACTTGTATTATAAACAGTATTTTGTTCCTTTTTTACAATGGCATGTTGTTTCCACAGAGTGCAGTAGTTTTGTATAGGATGACATTTGTCAGTGATATTTTATGGCTATGTTAAGAAAATTTTAGGAAAAAAGTTAAATACAAACTTGACAAAGTGTGTAAGTTTTCACAAACAAACGCAGTATTGATATTCCTGTAGCTAGTTTGCATTTTAGAACGTCACGTCGACATGAATGTGCTGCTCTAGATGGTAGAGTGATGAAAATTCAATAAAATGAAGACACTACTGTTTGCTGTATTATTCTCTTTAGACATGTTATGTTTTTTAGGACAAGTCAGTGTCAACATTACATCTGCCTGGGGGGATTTATTCAGTTTTATGTCCCCTGTCAGAGCCTGGGTCACAATGGGAGAGAGGCTGGCTTCTGTGCTGCTTTCATCCAGTAGGTAGTTCCAGATAAAATGCAAATTAAGGGATGTACTGTAGAGCCTAGAACTGCAGGTCTGACCTCCAAAACAAGATGATTAAGATGCACACTTAAACAGTTTAAAGTTCTCCACTTTCTTGACCAAGAGTTTGATACTACAAAGTTTTGAAAGTGTCAACCTTTTCATTCAGAAAACTAGCATTCCCATGTACTTGATTTGTCTTGGTTAATTTACTCCTGAATAAATTTCTGATAAACTGACTCTAACTCCCATGTTTATCACCAAACTTACATTTCTTCATTCAGTTCCTTTAATTATTGGGTATATTCTACATTTCTCTACTAATATCTCTAAGATATGCATTAAAGACAGAGATCCAAACTTCACTCAAAATAAGCTTAATGTGGTTTTTCGCAGTTTCATGAAAACTAAACACGAGCGGGTTTTTTCCCCCACATTTTTTCCTTATCAAACATCTGCATTTTCTATGAAACGCCATCAGGTTGTAGCTCTGTTAGCTTGCTCCCTTTAAAACCCCCAAAATGCCCATTAATGTGATCAACGAACACTGACTGCAGTTTGTGTTTCTCTTTAGAAACCATTAACCCAATTCTTTGAGTAAGAACTTGCATTATGGGTAATGGTGCTGATACCATGTGGATGGACATCTATACTTATCACTTATCACGTGATACGTATCACGTAATAACGTGATACGTATCACGTAATAACGTGATACGTATCACGTTATTACGCACAGTAATATTACGCACCATGGGCGACCCCCGTGAGCCAAAATGGAAGAAGCGGGTAACAGATGTTAAGGATGTTAAACATGACTCACAGCTACTACCACACCAGATTTTAGCTCAGTGTCTGTAAAACTTAATTTACTGTAAAATTTTCTGTTGGCTCAATTTGATCAGCTGTGGAGGCAATCTTGTGTTGGAATGACATTAAATGTTAATGTGTGTCACTGAAACTCATCCAGTAGGTAACAAGATATTTTGCTAACGCTACAGACAAATAAACACACACGGGCCAAAAACGTTGCTTTCAGCAGTCGCTTATAATGAAGCTGAAACTCACTGGTGGACATTCCCTTGTTTAGACAGATCTTCAGTCTGCTAGATTTGGAAACAGGCGTCTGTTGCATCAAGATTCATGTAAATGCAGTGAATATATAACAGTCTGGACAGAAAGACGTACAGATGTGCACATCTGCTGCCAAACAAACCTGTGTGCAGTGAAAACCCAAAGGCAAGCCTCGGACACAGAAACATACAAAACCTGACACACACTTGAATAATTCAGGTGACACACACAGAGTCTGTTGCTCACAGCACTGAGAGGAGGTGGAGGGAGAAAAATGGTGGAAATGAAAACACACGTGGTTTAGAGGAAGAGGAACAAGTTGGGGAACTGAGAGAAGGAGAAGTGGAGAAAACAAGGATGTGGCGGAAGAAACAGAAGTTAGGAATAGAGGATGAAGAGAAAGAGAAAGATGTTACAACTTTTTTTTATTTATTATTGTAGCGCAATTTAGTTGCAACTCTCAAATTTTTCTATTCAATTCAGTTTATTTATAAAGCTCCAAGTCACAACAGAAGTTGTCGCACTGTACTAAAACATTCAGCCAATCATCCAAGCTCTCTATCTAAGGAAGCAGCAGATTGTGTTGAAGTCTCCCATCCTGAGCAAGCACAAAGGCAACAGTGGAAAGGAAAAGCTGCCTTTTAACAGGAAGAAACATCCAGCAGAACCAGGCTCAGAATGAGTGGCCATCTGCTTCGACCAGCTGGGGTTTGTAGAAACGAACACAGAAAAAAAGAGATAGCTGAGTTAAAAAAGTGGTTTGATTGTAATAAGCTATCTTTAAATGAAAAAACAAACAAACTTAAATTCATGGTATTTTCAGGTAATCGGATTTACAATAATGTAAAGTTACATATAAATGGAGTTGAACTCGAAAGAGTTTATGAGACAAAATTTTTAGGTATCATTCTGGATAGCAAAGTTGGAAGCCTCATATTGAATATATTAGAAAAAAAATGCAAAAACTATTGGTATATTGTTTAAAATAAAATATTTAATAAATGTAAAAGGTTTGCATAGTATATATTCTTCCTTGATTATGCCCTACTTGTTATATTGCTCAGAAATATGGTGAAATGCAAATAAAACTACTATTGACGTATTAATAAAGTTACAAAAAAAGAAGCAATTAGGCTTATTAATAAAGTGGGATATTGTGAACCAACTAATAAACTTTTTATTCAAAATAATACTTTAAAATTTAATGACATTGTTTATATAAAAATACTGGAAATAATGTATGCAGCACTGAATAAAAGTCTTCCCTCTGGAATTCAAAAATTATTTAAGTTAAGAGAGAGTAATTATAATTTACGAGGTTTGTTAATATTTGAACAAGGTAAAGAGAAAAGTAAAGTAAAATCTAGATGTATTTCAGTTATCGGCGTGAAACTGTGGAATGAACTGAATGATGATCTCAAATTATGTGCTTTTTTGGTGAGCTTTAAAAGAGCCTTAAAATGTAAAATTATAAAAGCTTATGGAGATGTTATGTAGATGTACTGTATATAAGTATTGTGTAACCATGTATGTAATATGAGTATGTGTATTATATACATGCATATTTAAATATACAGTAAATGTATGTGCACTTATGTATACAGTACCTGTATATGGACAGTAGATATATGTCATTATGTAGACTGCTGAGTCTATGAATAGGGTAGGCAAATATAAGCCTTGGCTTCAGCCTATTCATTTTTTGGTAAATTATTGATTTACCATTTTATATTGTTTTCCTTTTGTTTGTAATGTTTTTAATTTACCAAAATAAAGTTGAGTTGAGTTGCGAATGGTAGGTTCAGGTGTACAGTACAGTCAGAAGCGGATCGTGGCATGTGCGAACTAGTGGCCGCACAGGGCGCCATCCAGCAGGGGGCGGTATAAGAGGAGACCCCGCTCCTCGTTTTTTATTTATTTAAATCTTTTACAACTTTTGTTTTTAACAACATAACACAGAACACTACCGCGCTGCTCCTGGGCCGCCCCACCCTTAATTTATTCACATGTCCTCAGTTTAATCACCGCAGCAGCTGCTGGGTGCATTTCCTCAACCCAGGTCGTCCGCCCCCCCTCCACTTTTACTTTCGTTTTTGTTACGGAGGTGACACTACGTGCGGTCAGTGGAAAGATGGAAGAGTGAAGAGAAAGATTAAAAAGAGAGAGGCTCTGGAAACAGACACAGCTAAATGTGCAAACATTGACACATTTTTCACTCAAACAGCTGCAGTTTGTTAATGAGAGATCAAACAGGTAAGACATGCTGTTGAATTTTGCTGCAAAACACCGTTCAAGTTAATTATCAAGTCAATGAATTTTGTGGTGTGTAGCATTGTGACATAACATACTGTTAAATAATTTAAATAATATTATATGAGTCTGGATGAAGACCTGCTCTATATGAAAAGTGCCCTGAAATGTTAGATAACCCTTTAATGAAATTGGCCTGAATTGATCATAAGTCTTTGTAAAAAGGGGAGATTTATGACACATTTTTAAACGTGATTTAGTGTCAGGAGTGATGAGGGGATTGTTCCTGTCAGTATGAAGGAACAGGTGAGCTGTTCTAACTGTGTGTGAACAAACAAGCATTAGTTCCAATACAAATACAAACACTTTCTAAATGACAGTGACATCTGTTATCATTAAAAGTAAGATAATAAATCCATAAAGCAATGAAAGGGAATAGTATGAAAGTAATATGAAATAAGCCTGCATATTTTACCATTGAAAATGCTCGCACAGGGCGCCAAATAAGCTCGGACTGCCTCCGAGTACAGTTTCTACAGTACAGTAAAAAGTAATTACAAATACAAACAACTGTATTAATTTGAGGAAATGCGGTCATTTTGTCTTCCAGTAGTCTCTGACTTGTAAGGGTCTTCTAATGTCTTTAAGACATGCTTGTAGTCTAAGTTGATTGCATGCATTGGGTTTCATGGACAAATATAACTGTGTATTATCAGCAGCAAAACAATTAAATTCATGCCATGCTGTTTACGGTAATAAATTTATGTGTGTAGCCTAATAATTAAATTGATTTTCTTTAATACTTTAATTTCTGTACTATGTAACCAATCACATTTAAAAAAAAATATGACTAAATCCCATTGCAATACATCTCTTTAAAATGTACTCAATAGATAACAAAAATATAAAAATTTCCTTTGATGCCAGCGTTTTAGAATAAGATAATTTCTGTAGTTGTTCTGTTCTGGTAAAAGCCTTGAAGTTATTATTATGAAAGATCACATGCAGCGTCATGAAATGTCGCGCTCAGAGTATGTCTTGTGAATGATGCTCAGCTACTACCACATCGCATTTGATTTCAGTATTAGTAAAACTGACAGATTTATAGACACTTATGTGTTGAAATATTGATTAGCTGCTCTGGGTTGATTTTTGCTTTAGCAGCAGAATAAACTTATATGTTGCTGGTCGGATGAAAAGGACTAGGTGAAATGAAAAAAATATTTCAAGTCTGAAGAATTTTATCACATGTATGACTCTTATTCCAGAGCAGGACTTTCTCACAAACAAACTTTCTGCCATGTCTTAGCAGGAAACACGCAGTCTGTATTAATAATGCTGAATTCCAGTTGAGGGAGGTGCTGCTCACAGTGAATACAAGCTCAGAGTTATTGGAAAATTAAAAATAATAAAGCCAGCAGTACGTCTGATTCACTGTGCGTTTTTGAAGATGTTAAACAATGTATACAGAGAACAGGTTCACTACTTCTTGTGATGATATGGTGGAATTGGGCCTTGAATAGAACAATAATTTAGATAAATTATATTCCAAGTCATGAATGAACAGGTAAAACATTGCACGTTTAACACTGTAAAAGTGCATGTTTTATGTTATATTTTAAAACACGGGCATCAGCATCAAGACTGGCATGACTGATGACTTTTCTGGCTCTTTTCATGTCTAGACAGTATGTGTTTACACTGTATTTATCTTTTTTCTATACATTTATAAAACCCCAACAAATAATTTACCGGTAATTAATTTTAACCTTTTTTTTTTGCTAAAATAATTTAATACGAAGTTAGTACAGTATAGGCTTTTATTAGTTTAAGCCATCAATGTGGGTGGGAAAGGTGAAGCACCCTAACTTTCCCACACCTGCCTCCAACATCCTTTGCCCCACTCTGGATCCTTGAGCAAGACCCTTAACCCCACTATCATCAGCGCCCCTGGGTGCCCTATAGCAGCACTCTGCTCCACACAGAGGGCTGTGGTAGCTCAGTGGTCTGTGCATGTGTCAGGAAGGACATCTGGCAAAAAACAAACAAATGCCAAGTCTTCGCGTGAGTTAGTTTGCTGTGGCGATCCCTGAAGAAGGGAGCAGCTGAAAGAAGAAGAAGAAAAAAATAGTTCAAGCCACCGGGAACAAATAAAAAAGCTCTCTTTCTGTTCTTGAGAAGATGTAATAAAAATAATTTGATCGTTACCACATTCTAAAAATGATCAAAATCTAACTTTAAGTGTACACAATCACACAACAGAT
Organism: Garcialebias charrua; assembly: GCA_038048925.1. NCBI lineage: Eukaryota > Metazoa > Chordata > Actinopteri > Cyprinodontiformes > Rivulidae > Garcialebias > Garcialebias charrua. The sequence continues at coordinate 8,783 of JBBPBX010048353.1, read as the reverse complement.
TCCACCGTGTCATTATTAATAAAACAAAAATGAAGCCAAAATATGAAAATATTAATGATAAACTACCGTATTTTCCAGCGTATAAGTCACAGTTTTTTGCATTCCGGTAGATTTATCAGTCCTGCAACTTATACGTCAAAGCGACTTGTATACGTTTTTTTTCCATATTCATAACGCAATTTTTGACTGATGCTTTAAATTTCGAAGAACTGCAACAGCGAGTCCTCCTGTGTGCGCTCGCTTCACTCAGCTGGTGCAGGCAGAGGAACGCTGGAGAGCTGGCGGCTCTGGCCGCGATGAATGGATAGATGGTTGGATGGATGGATGGATGGTTGGATGGATGGTTGGATGGATGGCAGGTGAAATTAAGCCGTTTTGACCATTAAAATGCATTTATTAAGGAAAAGTTCAACTGAGACACTTTTGCTATACTGTCGAGCAAACAAATAATTGTTTAAGTGTTAATCTTGTTAAATTTTGAAGAACTGCAACAGCGAGTCCTCCTGTGTGCGCTCGCTTCACTCAGCTGGTGCAGGCGGAGGAACGCTGGAGAGCTGGCCGTGATGAATGGATGGATGGCACCGCGCCACACAGGTGATATGGAGCTGTTTTGACCATTAAATAAATGCATAATAAACGCGATGGGTCAGCAGTGATACATAATAAATGCGACTTATTCACCAAAATGACTTATATATGTTTCTTTTCTCTTCATGTTGCTTTTTTTAACTGATGCAATTTATACACTGGAAAATACAGTATAAGTCCAGCCCATGATCAAACAGCTTATAAAACCTCCTTTTGCAGAAATATGTCAGGTATGTTGACGACACCTGGGTTAAGATTTCCTGTCTTTGATTTTATACGTCTACCTTATAATGTTTTGCTAGTTTTTTGATACTTTGTTTTAAAAAAAAAAAACAAAAAAAAAAACTTTCTTTTGTTTTTTTCTCTCTTTTGTTTTCTATTGTTTATTGTTTGTTTGTTTATTGTTTATTGTTTAAGGAAATTCTACCACTGCTGTTCATTGTTCTTTAGTTTTAGCAGGTCGCTTTCGTAAATGAGCCCATGAGGTTCAAAAGATTTACCTGACTAAATAAAGGTTGAATGAATGAAAAAAAGATTAAATCTCAGGAAGTCCAACATTTCACTGATCACATCAACTCTGTGGATAAATATATCAAGTTCACACGAGAAGATGTAAAAAATGACAGGTTGGCTTTCTTGGACTGTGAGGTCTCAGTCTCTGATGTGTACCACAAACCCACTCACACAGACCAGTCCTTCCTGTTTGACTCCCATCACCCACTGGCAAGCTCCCACTGGAGCACAAGGATGAACTTTATTCTACAGTAAATGTAGATGTGACGAAAACTGCATTTCACAGGACTTACCACTAGATGGCGACAAATGTACACAATTTGCACAAAAAGGAAATGAGAGGAAAACTTGACACAACTTTCAGAAAGTAAAAAAAAAGAAAAGAAGATGTACACTGTGAAGAGTTATTGGAGAAGAGGCAAGTTAGAGGTAAATACAAATTCCTCTTTTTGTCTCAGGTGGTTTGAACAGAGCCACTAAAGGCCAACCATGCAGTAACCCACCACCTGCGCCTCTTTCCTGCAGCCAAACGCGCGCACACACGCACGCACAGATGTGCATACAGTCCCATTTGTTTCTTCAAGTACTTTAAATAAAGTTATTGGAGACATGAGGACAGCATTGAGTTGTTGTGCAGTTAAAAGCTTATATATAAATATATATTCAACAATAATAAATAAATCAAAATCTATGAGAAACTACAGAGTCAGTTTGTTTCTGCTGACATCAAACCACTGCAGCTTGTCACTGCTGGCTGTTTGGCTCTGTTAAAATCTAAACGTGTCAAACAAGGGCAACATTTCTATTACAGTATTTTTCTTTTGTAATTTTAGCACCTCGTGCTTTCTTTAAGCACAATTTTGGTTTTCTTTAGCAAAACAAACAAGCAAACAACAAATACTTTTTAAGGCCAAAACGGATGATTGAGATGTTCAGTTCTGCCCAGAGTCAAACACCTGCTGCGGTTCATTCAGATGCTAATCTGAAATGTCACGAAGTAGAAATAATTACCTCGAAGTTTGAGGTAATTATTTCTACTTCGTGACATTTCAGATTAACAACTATCTCTCGGCTTTTCTTTCCTTCGTGTTGGAAGAAAGGAGAAATGTTGCTTTAAAGTGTTTCCACAAGTGCACGCAACTTAAAATGAACAGTAATGGATCAGAATGTATAAGATGCTAAATGCAAAAAGTCCAGAATCAGTTTAAAGACATTTGACCAAAACAACCGGTTCACATGAAAAACACTACAACGATGCAGGTCATGCTGCTCAACATTACTGTTTCAGTGACACCTACTTTGTTACATGTGAGCAATAAATGATGAAAATTGGCTGCAGGTTTTGCACAGCAATGCCCAAGAAATCAAAATGGGATTTATTTCTGAAGTCATTCTGGATACATTTATTTTGTGTTAAATTAAATGAATTCAACAGAAAAATGTTCTGCGCTCAATTTTCTCTTTTTATTCCAAGTCATATTTATTCCCTCCTGTAAAATTCTCTTTAAGTCACATATTTTGTTTCCAAATTTTACTCCTAGCAAGAAATTTGTTACAGCTTTTTCATGAAGGAAAACTTCAAAAGACACAAAAAATGTTGACATTATGAAGTGTACTGTCATTACCGCTTGCTGCTGAAAGGCGAAGGGGCAAATGTTATTATTATATATTTTTTTTTACTGTCTAAATGGGTGTGTAACACTTACTTTATATGTCATGTTGGCAAAATCTTGAACAGCTTGATGCATTTCAATAAAACTCTCAGAAAGTAACCAGCAACCCAAAAAAACAGCACTGCTTTTTATGGGACACACACATCTTCTTTTTAAATACTGATGTTCTAAGAATTGCAGAAGAAAAATAGGCAATAAAAACAGATCCTCTACAAATAATGTCTTTTTATGGGGACTGCAAAACCTTTTACAAGTTTACAATTATCAATTACAGGGTTTGTATTCAGCATTTTCCAACTCGCAAAGGGCAGAATCACAATCCTTACAAAACTGATTATTTCTGTTAGATAGAAATGAGAATAATTAACCATTTTGACAAGATTAAAAAAAGCATACTTCTAAAAGTCAGTAGTTTAACGTTGCAGACAGAGGGTAAGGCTTCGATTGATAAAATCAGCTATCGTATGACATTTCCAAGTCAAATTTCAAATGCTGGTGTTTGGGAGACCTTTTCTGGGGAGGAAGGAAAGAGCACCAGGAGGAGAGATGAAATGAGAGATGTCTGTGGGAAATAATGTTGAGGAGAAATTCAGGTAAAGCTAAATAAATAAAGAAAAAAAGCATACAAATGAAAAAGCCAAAAAATGCGAAGTAAAGAAGCACAAGCTGTACAAAATTACTTTAAGGAGCTTATCACTCATATGATAATCATCGTCCAATTTGATTGGCTGGCAGATAGAAGGTCAAGAAGGCAGCTGCTCATAATTGTGCCTCCCAGCTCGACCCAACCGGGTCGTTCCAGACGAGGTACTGTATGCATCTCTGTGTGCACGTTCTTTGGCGCAACCAGCGTGGTGAAAATCGTTCATCATCTGCATGCTCTTCACATTGTCCCTGGCATGTGCATTTGAGAGGAGGCACCACAGCGTGAAAGATCAGCTTTAAACCACTTCATTAGCCTTCAATGAAGCAAAAATGAAAAATAAATAAAAGTCAGAGAGAAGCACATAGAACGGAGTACCATGAGGAAGACTGGACTTCTGACAGGAGGGTGGAACATGCGTGTGTTTGGGTACAAAGGTTTTTTCCTGTAAACTCAACTTTAATGCGGGGATACAAACTTGGTTCACACTATTGATTATAGGTTTCACAATTTAAACTTATGATCAGGTTAAAGTTAAATTTGCAACAAACTGAACTTTAGTGAACAACTGGGTTACAATCAGGACAATAATCTGTAAAGCTTTAGTACATTTTATATGGAAAACACATTTTGACTTAACCAATTAATATACAGTATTTTCAATGGCAAAATATGCAGGCCTATTTCATATTACTTTATACTATTCCCTTTCATTGCGGGCTTTATGTATTTATTATCTTACTTTTAATGATAAAAATAACGAGTCACTACTGTAGTTTAGAAAGTGTCTATATTGGAACTAATTCTAACAGCTCACCTGTTCCTTCATACTGACAGGAACAATCGGCTCTGCTCCTCCTGACACCAAATCACATTTTAAAAATTGTCATAACTCAACACAAATCTCACCTTTTTACAAAGCCTTATGATCAATTCAGGCCAGTTTCATTAAAGGGTTGAATCATCTAACATCTCAGGGCACTCTTCATATAGAGTAGGTCTTCACCAGACTCATACTCTTCATTATATTATTATAGTGTAATAATATTCAGTTAATGAGTAATCCTACCTGCCCACTCTGGGCTGCTGCATGATGGTGGGGTGCATCTTGCTCCTGACTCTGACTCTTAAGGTGATTTAGAAGATTTGGCAAATGCGCACCCTGGCAAACGGGTGCAGGATAGGCACGAGAGCGTTCGAGATGGCGACCGGGCAGATTAACTGGAGCTCCCGCGGTTGCCACAATAAGGCCGGAGCAGCGCTTTGCTGCGAGGGCCTCAATGCTGCTTGATCATTGTATTGCATAGACATTTTTTTCTGACATGTGTTTACAGTCTCGTTTCCCTCTAAAATGTAATGATAAATGTATCTGCCGTGTCTAAAAATGCTTTGATAAAATGCATAGTCAGTGAAATAATCAGTAATCAGTTAAGTAATCAGTTCGTTACTGCTCAATAATTACAGAAAGACGCCAGATAAAGTAAGAAAAGTTGATTTTTGTGTTATGTTGCGCCAGTAGCTGCTCAAACTGACAGTGATGAGCTTATTTGAACTATTGAGAGCTGCATGAACCACATGTCCACGTACCGGCGAGTTCAAAGAGTGTTGCAACTCTCTCTCTCTATGGCTCTGATTAGGACTAAGCCCCTCCATTTGCAACTGGATACTAGACTTCTTAACAAACAGACCTCAGTCAGTGAGGATCCACAACTTCTCCTCCTCCACCATAACCCTCAGCACTGGCTCTCCTCAGGGATGTGTGCTGAGCCATCTCCTGTTCACTCTGCTCACATATGATTGTGCAGCTAATAATAATAATAATAATAATGAATTCCATTTATAATGCACTTTTCATTAATAAAAATCTCAAAGAGCTACACATCCAGGCTGTCATATTGTAAAGTTTGCAGATGATACAGCGGTGGTGGGATGCATCACAAACAATGATGAGTCCAGCTACAGACAGGAGGTGGAACACCTGGAGAGCTGGTGCAAAGAGAATAACCTTCACATCAATGTGAAGAAGACAAAGGAGATGATTGTGGACTTCAGAAGGAACAAACACACCTACACCCCACTGAACATAAGAGGATCTGCGGTGGAAGTGGTCTCCAGCTACAAGTACTTGGGTGTACACATGAACAATAACCTCAGCTGGAGCAACAACACCACCAGCCTGATCAAGAAAGGTCATCAGAGACTCTACTTCCTCAGACGGCTGAGACGAGCTGGTCTGAGAGCTCAGTCCTCACCTCGTTCTACAGGTGTGCAGTGGAGAGCATCCTGTGCTCCAGCATCAACGTGTGGCATGGAGGCTGCACAGCTGCAGAAAGAAAAGCTCTGCAGAGAGTGGTGAAGGCTGCACAGAAGATGTTGGAGTCAGTCTCCCCACCATCACAGACATCTACACCTCCAGATGCAGGAAAAGAGCCACCTGCATCATGAAGGACCACACTCACCCAGCACACTCACTTTTTGCCCCATTCCCCTCAGGACGGAGGTTGAGGAGCATCAAAAGTAGAACCACTAGACTGAGGAACAGCTTCTACCCTGAAGCTGTTAGACTCATGAATCTCTAACCAGAATAATCACTGTGAAAAAATTACTTTGTACATTGTGTTTTTGCTGATCTGTTTCATGTTGCTGTGTTCATTCACACTCATCTGCTCACACAAACTCATGTTCATGCTGCTGTTTGGCATATTGGTTTCATGCTACTAGTGCTTAATGTATGTATATTTAGTTGATGTTTTTCTTAGTTCATATCTTAGATCTTGTTACTGTTTTTCTTTTACATTTTATTGTTGTGATAACTGGGACCCTGTACATAGTTTTGTTCCACCACATGTACCACATGGAGTGAGAATGACAAATAAAGAACCTTGACTCCTTGAATCCTTATTCAGGGTTTGTACCCTAATTAAAAAGTTTAATACATTTTCCTTGACTGCTGTGTTTTTTATGGCAAAAACGGAAGACACCAGTAGAAATTCTCAGCACGAACAGCAGATACTCATCACTTTAGACCAACTGAAACAAGAAGCTTCTGAAAATTTAATGAGACAGTATGATGAGTTTCTGGAAAGGAAAACACATTTCCCTGAAATGTGTGCAGAATCTTAAGATTAGTTGGTATAAAATTACAAAAGAATGGTGTTACGATGTATTACTGAGAGACAAAATCATGCGAGTTGTAAACAGCATCTCTTTCAAGTCTTGGGGATATTTAAAAAGTAAAATCATTTCATTTTATAAATTTTGTGTGGAAGAACAAAGTCAACTACAAAGTACAATACAGGAAACCCAGGTAGAACCAGCTAATTGCTTGTACTGCTCGTGTATTTGATACGTCCTCCATCTCTGTTGAGCCAAATCAGTAAATTGAGCCAGAGAGGATCATGTAAATTTAATCATGTCATCACCTTTCCTTGAAACTTTAAAAGTCTTACCTTCTCTTTGTTTTATAATTCTTAGAAATTTCTGAAGTGATGTTGTGTCTGTCATGAGATCCGCCCCCATGGAGTATAAATAGAGGCAGCTCTCACTTCCATTCATTCCAGGGAACGAAGCCTCAAGGAGTTCTTGCTTCAGCAGTGTTTGAACGGACCTTCTTCCTTCGTCCCACCTTTTCAGGCCACCAGCCAGCACAGTTTTCTACTGTTTTACTAAGAAAAAGCAGAAAAACAACAGTTGAAATGGATTCTCAGGTGCGTCAGAACTACCATCGTGACTGCGAGGCCGCCATCAACAAGATGGTCAACTTGGAGCTGTTTGCCTCTTACACCTACACCTCCATGGTAAGAAACCACACTTTACACCATCATACCTGACTGGAACCTTTTATATGCTGGAATTACTTCTCAGACATTTGACTTTAGTTCAGTATTGTAGGCAGCAGTTTCCCCACTCAGATAAATGAAAGGTGCTACTTTTGAAAGGTGTTTTTCATCTAATGGGTTGGAGCAACACACCAAAGTACTTCGGCTTTAAACTTTGCTCTCACACCTTTTGGGTAAAAACAGCCCCTCCAGTTGTACTGGAGGTAAAATGAACTCCTGAAGTGTTTGAATATGAAACAAAAGACCACAGTGTTCCTCTGAACCATTTAGGTACTCACATTTGATGCATTTAAAATGTCCTCCTAAGAAATAATGAATAAAGCCCGATTCCAACAAACATCAACTTTCTGCTATAAAACATTATAATAATATGGAATTTATGTTTGTAATATTTTAAGCTGACAGATTAACATTTTGATTCCTCGTCTCTCCCAACAGGCCTTCTACTTCTGCAGAGATGATGTGGCCCTTCCAGGTTTCTCTCATTTCTTCAAGGAGAACAGCAATGAGGAGAAGGAGCACGCTGAGAAGCTGATGGACTTCCAGAACAAGAGGGGAGGACGCATCTTCCTCCAGGATGTCAAGGTGAGCACAAACTGGAAAGAGAATCTTGTCACCCTCAGTTCCTGACTATTTCAAGAACTGTTTTGAAGAAACCTGGATCAGAATGATAAGTGTTCATGTTTCCTGCAGAAACCTGAGCGTGATGAGTGGGCAAGTGGCCTGGAGGCCATGCAGTGCGCCCTGCAGCTGGAGAAAAACGTCAACCAGGCCCTGCTGGATCTGCACAAACTGGCCTCTGATCGCACAGATCCTCATGTAAGTTGAACTTGGAGAGTTGAACATTAAAATTCATGCATCCATTTTCTTCCGCTTAGCCGTGGTCAGGTCGCGGGGGTAGCAGCTGAAGTAAGGAGGCCAAGACTTCCCTCTCCCCAGTCACTTGGGTCAGCTCCTCCAAGGGAATCCAAGGTGTTCCCAAGCCAGCTGAGAAACATAATCCCTCCAGCATGTTCTGGGTCTCCTCCCGGTGAGACGTCTCCAGAACACCTCACCAGGGAGGCGTCCAGGAGGCATCCTTACCTAATGCCCGAGCCACCTCAACTGGCTCCTCTCGATGTGGAGAAGCAGCGGCTCTACTCCAAGTCCCTCCCGGATGACTGAGCTTCTCACCCTATCTGTAAAGGAGAGTCCAGACACCCTGCGGAGAAAACTCATTTCAGCCGCTTGTATCCGAGATCTCGTTCTTTTGGTCACAACCCAAAGCTCATGACCATAGATGAGGATAGGAATGTACATCAATTGGTAAATAGAGAGCTTCGCCTTTTGACTCAGCTCTCTCTTCACCACGACAGACCAGTACAGCACCCTCTTCATTGCAGTTGCTGCACCTAGCTACCTATAGTTCTCTCTCTCCATGGCCTTGGATTTGGAGGCACTGATCCTCATCCCGGTTGCTTCACACTCGGCTGTGAACCACTCCAGCGAAAGCTCTACATCACAATCTGAAGAAACCAATAGGACCAC